>VWZS01001013.1:0-33591 GCA_013397075.1 Rhabdornis inornatus | reverse complement strand
AGATTAGTGCTGTTTATAGCACAAACTAAAATAACATAAACATTAATTTTAATCAGATTCGCCTGCAATAGCTTTGGCTTGTCATTTGAAATTCAGCTTTTTACATGAGGAAGATTGTCTTATGCATTGCCTCAAGCAAAATTTAGGCATGCATGAAGGTCAGCACTTTGAGTAAAGTGATACTTATAATTCACAAGTAGTGGTCTTGGAGAGACACAGACAAGATTGTTGCTGACAGTCAAGCTATTAAATCAGTGGAGATCTGTTACTCTATGTTACTGATACAGTCAAGTGTTGATTTGCAGTTAAGGGACAGCTGCCTGGACAGAAGTTTAAGTGAAATGTTACTAGGTTTTGATTATCTAAGTGAACAGTATAGTGAAGAAAAAGCTTTTAAGTGTCTGTGACATTTATTATTTATGCCTGGGGATACAGGAGAACTTGAATAAATAAATGAAAAAATGTTCCAATTATAGAACACTAATTGACTGTATGAAAAACGTGGTCACTTCAGATGACCCAGTAGCTGTTACTGAGTCACAAAGTCACAGAGTGCTCTGGGTTGGAAGGGACCTGCTAGTCCAAACTGCCTGCCATTGGCAAGTGAATCTTTCACTAGACCAGGTCACACAAAGCTGCCGCACCAACCTGGCTTCGAAGACTTTCAGTAATGGGGGCATCAGCAGCTTCTCTGGGCAATTTGACTCAGGGTATCACCATCCTCAGTGTAAAGAATTTCTTCCTTATGTCAATCTAAATCTTTCCTCTGTTAGTTTCAGACCATTGTTCATTGTTTTGTCACTACAGGCCCTGGTAAAAAGCCTGTCTATATCTTTCTTATAAGCCCTCTTTAAGTATTGAAAATTTGCTGCTTTATGGTCTGCCTGTAGTGTTCTCCAGGCTGAATAACACCAAGTCTTGTGAACCTAGCCCTCAAGCCTGTTGAGGTCTCTCTGAAAAGAATCCCTTCCCTCAAGCCTTTCAGTTTGGTGTCATCTGTAAACTTGCTGAAAGAATCATATACCATGAGAAAACGGTGATCAAAGCTTTTCATATCATAGACATAGCTTAGGGACATTGGTCACACATCCTGTGTTTCTTTTCTTACTAAACAACTTCCAAGACAGTAGAAATAATCAATGGCGCAGTTTACAAAGGACAGGAGATGATACTGCACGGCTGGATTTATTTACTTTTTCAAACTGATTTCTTTCATTCTGTCAGGGTTAGAATTTTCTGCAAAGTGGCAACATAATTTAAGTTGGGATGACTTAATGTGACCTCTCTTCTAGATAGCAGTGAATCTGAATTCCTAGTCTCTGAACCTGTGATCATTTTATTTGTTACAAATGTTTCCAGAAAACCAGGACATGCTAAATTGAATGCATAACTAACAATAATCTGTAGTTATCTAGTGGATAAGAACAACCTCTTGAGGTAGAAATTGATACCACATTTAGATATGTGGGAGGTTTAACAGAAGGTTAAAATGTGGGTCCTGCTTTGCCAGGTCAGGACACTTCTGTCCCAGCAGTTGGCCCTGTTGTTCAGATTATTTATTGTACATTTTGCATGGTTATTAGCTGTGAATTAGCTGCTCTGATACAAAGCCCTGTTGTAGCTTTGTGTCCTCTTATGGGGACTCTGAGCTAAGCTACTGTCCAGTAGCATGCAGTGGTTGATGTATTCCAGTTTGTCAATTTAGCCACAGGGCACAAGAGGACAACTTAGACCCTACAGAGATTAAGAAAGAAAAGCCCTACCTAGTGAAAGGCAGAAGACACTCAGCCTTTTTGTCTTTGAAGTTAATGGTGAGATACTACTTTCTCTTGTTTCCTAAACATGTCGTCAATTATTTAATCACTGGAATTATTCCAGTGTCGGTTGGCAATATTTTTTTTAAGCCAAATTGTTAAAGGGCTAAAGATTATTAAGTTCTTGAAGGTTTTCTGAAAAACCATCATTTGGCTGGCTGAGAGTGCTGTGTGCACTACTTGCCATCCTGACAAATGGAGAAAGTATGGAAGGGACAAGTGATAATGTCTACACTCACTAGTTTAATAGTTCTTTTTTACAATTTTCTTTCCGATCTATTAAACCAGCTTTCAAGTGGCACTGCAGACTTCCAGCAGCAAGATACTTGTGTCTCTGAGAACTTGGAGACAGCATTTGTATTTTCAAGCTCTCCTGAGCTGCTTCGAGCCCAGCACTGAAGTGAGTCTGCTATTAACAGCTACATAAGATGAGATTTTTCCTTTCTTTTAAAATATTCTCGGGCACTTCCTGAGCGTGCACAAAGGTCTTTTCTTATCACTGATGTATTTTGTCAGACCTGAGAATATTTCTGACAAGTTAATACTGAAGGAGCTTATTTAGGCTTTAAATTACATTAACTTTAGTTCTAAAAAGTACTGCATATCAGAAATGATGTCTTCATTCACTCTTACTTATTTTCAAAGTAGAATTTAACAGCTGGCAACTGGCATAGTAAGAAGGGAGCTCCCCGCTCCACCACTCCTCAGGAAATACAATGTCAAACTAAGTTAGTTTTTTATAAATTTATCACTGTGTGCAACGGAGAGTGAATATTCAGTCCTACTCTACAAGTACAGTAAGCACAGTTCTGGTTTCTCATCCTTTTCAGTAGTCGTTGATTTCCTGTAAATGCTAATAAGCAGTCAAAATCCGAATCTGCAATAAACATCTTGTTTTGTTCCATTCTGGATGTGTCCTTAGTTTTCCTGGGTGAATTCCAACACTCAACTTTTAAGGCTAAAATTCCCTCTAATGCTTTCTTCAGCAAGAAAACCAGTTCCCGCCCTTCCTGGCTTGTGGCCTCATTTCAGTTCCCAACATCAATTAACTGCTCCATGAGTTTTGTCAGTGCTGGTATTTGTGGCAGCATGCCACAGAACTGGTCACTGAAACGGTCAGACTCCTAAAAACAAGCAATTTGCCTCCAGGCACACTAAAATGTGCAATAGAAGATAATAAACAAATATAGTTTAATAGCCTGAGAAGAGTCAAGAAAGATTAAACACACACATTTCAGTTTGGGATGTACATTGCAGAGAAAGCTTGCAGATCCACCTATTCCTTGCTTCCTTGATAAAGATTAAGGGGCTGCTATGTGTACAATGTTTTAGTGGTGTTACAGGAAATCCTAACACAACGTAGTCCAGTATTTGGAGAGAACATCATGTGTAAAAGCTGAAATACCTCTAAAGTGATTTGTGACCAATGAGGCATTACTGTGGCGTTGTTCCTATCGGGTTGTCTTGAGGCACTTTCAAAGTCAGACTTTCTGCGTGCCCTCGCTGAACTCCCACAAAAGTTGCAGGGTATGATTTCCTTCGCTTTTTATCCGCTTTATTTCTTGGCGTCTTGTTTTCCTGCAACCCACCAGAGGTCAGTGTAATGCCAAGAATGGCGAGCAATAAGGCCAGGAGGGTAATGCCAACTTCCTTGCCAAGTTGCTACGAGTTTATAGGCGCGTAGTAGCAATCTGTCAACAGCGTGCCTTGTCTTTTGTCAGTACCAGCTGAATTACGGAAAGGGTGTGAAGCTGCAATAAGTCAGTGTGAAGTCACTTCTAGATGGTGAGCTTGTCAGAGGCTCACAAGCCTCCAGAAGCATGAAGCTGGCTATGTCTTTCTAAGAGTGTTAATGTCAATTAGCCGCTTTTCAGGTATTCTGGAGAGCCAAATAATGGCCTGATCTTAAGTTTTTGTGTCAATGGCTCATTCCCTTCCTTTTCTAGCAACACTTGCTCACTGAATAATGTCTGTTGTAGTCGTCACTGGACTACAATGGTATGTCAGTTTCCTTCAAAAGTTATAATATTAATGGAAACATTTTGGGACTGCTAGTGTAATTTTTTTTCTTTCTCCTTTACTTGTTATTTGTTGTTACTGACTTTGCCACTGTATTTCCCTATTAAGCTGATTTTGCAGGCCGTTTGCAAGTTCCTCTCGGCTTCTGTTGGTAGCCTCACTTGCTAAGTATATTAAATTACAAAACCCACTAAAATACTGGCATACTAAGAATTTTGTTAAGCGTGTAAGACTTTTTTCTATTCAGAAATTTTTTGTAGACACTCTATATCACAGGTCTCTTCACCTGGTGCATTGCATTTGAAGCTGGTTTGCCAGAGTGAAGGGCTTTTCCTACCTATTCTGTGATTTTTATCACTACTAACAAGACAGTAGGCTAGATTATCCTGAACATAAAAAATGTTTTGAACAAGTGTCTTTTCCCCCTGTGATATGAATGCAGCAATTGACTCTATTTTGTGGTAGTTCTAGGGCTGAGTATTCAGTAGAAATAAGTACTCATGCTCAGGTAAATCAGTTAGTAAAGCAGATTTTCATGCACCTGAGCATACCCAAAAGAGGACTCATTTACTAATGTGTGAATTTGGGCATCAGTGGTAAATAACAGACGGCTCCCGTACATATACTTTTAGGATAACATGTTTCCATTACTGTATAAATAATTCTCACAGTTATTGAAAAAAAACTGAGAAAATCAGTATGGGAATTACTTGGTGCAGAGATCTGCCCAGTAGCATGTATGTATTTACTCTTGAATTAAGAAGAAAACTTGGAACTGTTATAGGAAAATGAAACATTAGTCCTTGGCGTAGTGTTCAATATCTCAGCAGATATGAGCTGCTCAGGTGCTCTGTGGGGATGGTGGATGAACCATTCCTAGATCCTGATTGTGAGAATTTGTCCTTTGTTAAGTGAAAGAATTTTAATTTTTGAGCTAGTGGACTGATTCTTTTCAAAGCAATATATTTTTGTGTGTCTTGGCACTGTCTTGCACTGTATATGGTATATACACTAAACTTGTTTTGGAAAAGTTAACTCTAATTCCTGATACATTCAAGTAATCTAGAAATAGTTTTATTTTCAAAACATTAGTTTCCAAAACATTTATTTGCAAAATATTAGTTGATGTAAATGCCCCCCCTCATTCTTACCATCATTGTTAAGGCTTTGAACTGTTTGTTTGTTGTTGAGAAGCTCAGTCAAGGTGGGCACCAAGTAAAAATGGTGACTATTTGTTTGTCTAAATTGCCACCATGTAGTAGTGGTAGTTTTTTAGGGCGATTTGTGAACTTCTCTTTCCACGAGGAGTTCAGTCTTATTATGGCATTTTGCACATTAGTCAGGAGTAATGTGTTTAGTTAAATTTACACTGGACACTTTTTGAATATGGCTTCTAGGTTTAGTTTGAATATTTTTTCAGTTTCTTGTAACAAGGTTCTTTTAGTCTTGCGGAGATGGGCAGAACAATAGTGAGAAAGATTATAGTATCCTTGCTTTTCTTCAGGGTGTGTTCTCTTTGCAGAGTCCCTTGGGTAGGTCGCAGGTTCTCTCCTTATTCCCTGTCCTTTAATTTCAAGTGGGAAGGGGTGGAAGAGATTCAACAACATTTGTTTTACAGAAAAGGGCTTGTTTATTCTTGTCCAGATAATCAGGAGCTGTCACCTAAGTACTCAAATTACCAATACATTTTCTTTGTAAAAATGTTCCCTAGTTGCAGCTCCTCTGGCTTTGTAAGAATGGAGCCCATGGCTGTGTTGCAGAGCAGTGCATCATTGTTCTGGCTTTTGGTTCTGTATAGGTTTAAGAAGCTGTAAGAAGTGTATGTGCACTGATTTTGTGGCCAGCATTTCTCACTCTGAAAAGGGTGCTGGTATATCATTACTGTGTACTCTGCTGTCTGTATACAAATGACTTATCTCGAAAATCACTGTGTCTCTGGGTCACTAGGAAGCAGGGGAACTGGAAGGAGAGAGGTGTGCTGACAAACACACAAAGTTTCTGGTGAGAGGAGTGTTTAAAAATGGCCACCTCCAAAAAAGTTAGCAACTGACATCTTTCATCTGGCCTCTTCTGTAGTGTTCTGATGTTTCTGTGTACCTGCTAGAAGTTCCTTGTCCTGATGTGCTTAGGAATTACGTAATTTGGACTAATAAAGAAAAAGTAGTGCCCTTTTAAATCCAGAGTATTTTGACAAATATCTGTGTTTACCTGATGACCAGTTTTTCTAGTCAGTGAGCAGTGTTCTTTTACCTAATGGTGGCAGTGGGCCCTACTTTTCCCCTAAGTAGAAAAACAATTATAAATATAATACAGTTCTCTTCTGCTTAAATGGTAGACCTGAGGCTTCCTAGAAACACGGAATAATCAGTGACAAATCTTGAGGGATCCTTTGAGGGGAGGCAGCTAGGTGCAAGCTAGGTGGAGATGATGTGACAATTTGTGCACCTTGTGACTTGCTTCCATAGAGTCCTCAGGAAAAAGGGCGTCTGGAAGGAAACTGCAGGCTGGAAAAATTGCCTTGGCTTGCTGCAAACTGGCCGCAGAACTGGAAATCTGTTCAATCCATGTGCTTTTCTGCCTTCTTTCCCCATCTGCTTCTTCTGCCGTGCACCTCTATAGTATTATTTGATGACCATTGATCTTTGGCGTGGTTCAGTGTATTTTAATATATCCTTTCTGAGTAGGATTTAAAATTCCTGGAGATTTTTCTTTTCAAACGGCAGCACAGTGTGATTCAGATAATGAAATACTCAGTTGTGAGACTGTGCTAGTTGAAAAGTAATGCTATCTGCTGGTGCTAATATGCAGAATTAACGTTATTTTACACTAATGCTGCTTATTAACCCTCAACATTGTAGTTTCACTGGAAAATGTGTTGGCTTGACATAGGCTAAGATAATCAGAGCTTTTCTTTCATTCTGTGATTGCACACTTCCTCTTTAATTAGGAAATTGCAGAGTAGAAGATTCTTTCAGGCTGCAATATGAAAAATGTCAGTATTAATCTACAATATTTGTCCCATTCACTATGAGCAATTATAAGTGATGAATTATAAAGGATAAATTATACACTGTGGTATTCATTTGTACTGCAACACAAATGGTTTGCAATTCTTGTCCTGTGCATAAGAAAACCCATATAGCTTTCTTCACTGTGGAAATGGGATACAAATTTTCACTTCTCCTCCAGAGCTATTGGCTTTAATTTAGTCTAGAACAGCTGCTGGTTACAGGTGTCTGTTCCATAGAAGAAATTCATGTTCAGGGTTCGCTGAGGACATACCCAGCTGCAATGGCAAGGATACACATTGATTGCAGACCAGGTTTAGCCAGCTGAGGCACTGGATTCCTCACATACCTGTTCCTCCTTGCAGACTTGCCTTCTCACTGGGATAAATGCAATGCCAAACTATGCAAAGGGCAGAGTAAGATTTTGGTAGCAGACTTTCTATTGGCCCTTATAGGTGGCACTTACTCAAAATACTAGGGGTTTTTTCACATGCGTGTTTTGAAGTACTGAACTCTCCCTTTGCAGGGTAGAGAGATATAGACTTCAAAGCCAAGGCAGCGCGGGATCACCATAGTGCGCTCAGGATTGTGAAGCCTGTATTCCTCTATGGATCCCAGAGCAGCCAAGTCCTGGTTCTGCACTGCAATACACCTGTACATATGACTCAATATGGGCATGAAGGTGGAAGCCTCTCAGAGCACCCTGATACCAATTTGAAAACAGTTTTCAAACATAGATGTCACTATTTCACTGTGCTCATTGTCTATTTATCGCTGTGTAGCGCTGGCTTTGCTTACACTTGCTGTTTCACACAGACTTCTAAATGGAAGACTCTGCCACTACCTGGCCAGGTTCAAATTTGTCATTTAGGTGCCTGGACGAAATGCAAATTTCCAAATTCAGCATGTAATTACTTAGTGTTTAACATCTCAACTAGTTAAAATCCAGAATACATGCAGCTACTCTGGAAGTTTGCCCTTAGACTGACAACCAGATATGATTTTGTCTAAAACTTCATATACTTAGAACTTAAAAATTGCTCTGTGTCAGGTCGTGACTACAGGAAAGGCTTTTGTTTCTCAACAGATCTGCTCACTAGATTCAGGAGGCCAGGATAAACAAGCATTAACTAGCTTTTCCTCCTCTTAACCTTGGAGTTCACTCACCTAAAGGAATACACTGAGTCTTCTTTTTGTATATTCTTTATATAGTTGCTTACTGAATGCCAACTTTTGTATGTCCTTTGAAAACAGTGCGTTTCCCTGTTCCTGCTCAATGTTCTCACGATCATCTGCAAACAGGAATTAACTCATCTTGACATTCAAATCCCATGCTAAATTTGGGCTTGTCAGAACTTACTTCATTTTATTTTGAATATACTGATGTGTAATATGAAGGTTCCAGAAGAATAATAAATGCATAATGCCCAAAAGACCTACCTAAGAGACATCAGTACATCCATTTAAAGAAAACCAAAACAACAAAACAGTTTTTGTTTTAATATGAAGGTAGAGAATACAAATTGAAGTGTCTTAGTTACAACTGACACACTTCAGCTGTGAATGCTTTTACCAGCCATGGATGCCAGTTGTGCTTCTTTGTGACATGTTTGAACACCACATGTCTTAGCGTGCTTCTCAGGTTCCTCCTGCTGTATTCAGTCTGTCATCCTGGCAATTGTGAACTCATGGTGTCCTTTCTTCCTACCAACAGAGTTTGGCATACATGTCAGTGGGAGTGGTGTGAGAGGAGCATATGCTATTCCTGCAACTGTGGAGGGATTCCTTGGAAGTATGAGTGCTGGAAATTTTACGTCACCTGGAAGCTTTTTTGTTCTTGACAATTGTTATTTTTCTTTACTGAAATGGACATATCTGTCCATAAGCAGGCACCTTGCCACTGCAACAGATGGGCAGGAATGTAAGTAGCCAGGAGAACAGATCTGTATACCTCTCGAATGTGTAGTGGTCTTACTCTCAGAAAGCTGTCACTGTAGTTCTTTGTAGGGAACTTCCTTGGCATATGGCTATAAGTGAGATAACCTGTTATTACTCATATACTTTAAAAATCACAAACTATCAAATTTAGTGTACTGTGTTTCTCTCTCTAATGAATAGGAAGCAGAATGTCCAGAGATAACTAAAAATCTTCAGATTTCTGTGTTTATGAGAAGAAGAGATTCTAAGGACAACAAGGCTTGAAACCTCTGTCTGTGTGTGCTAATGTGGTAAACACTAGTTGGTAGTCCTGTATTCCTTGAAGTATTTACAGCCCTGAAGCAGACAAAACGTAGCTGTTGCTTGAGCAATTGAGCAGCTGGAACACAGGTATAGCTAACATAGAGAGCAGATATTACAGTGTCCATAGCACTATGTTTTCTTCATTCCTGGTTAGTATTACGGATTTTACACTTAAAATTATTATTTAGTAGAAACTTTCCTCCTGTTGATCTAATGAAAACTTCTGACTTTTTATAAGCAAAAGCTGTCACTGAAAGATACAACACAGACAACTCGGGTGTTAGATGTTGTGTTTGGCAGCATATTAACCTGCTGGCAGCTGGATGTTAGGAGCTGCATATTCTGTTTCTTACCTATGTGAGGGTGTTGTCTGAAGGTTGAGAACAAAGGACACAACTCTAAGAAGCCTGCTTCTTAGTTCTACTACCCACGGAATACCTTATAGTATTTACACTTCCAGGTAGTGAGAAAATCAGAATTTTCAAAACAGAAATTGATCCAATGAGAAATGTAAAATAGGATCTTTCATCAGGACTGGTGCTTTATGAGACTGGTCAGATCTACATGGGGAACATTAGAGAAAATTAAAACAGAGCAATTGACAGTAATTCAATCATAACAAATCAGAACATTCTTTAATGTTATAGGATAATAGGAATGAGTCTGTCACTCCTAGTGTGATGTGAGTTGGGTGTGAGTCTTGGCCTTCTACTTCCATGCACATGTAGAGGAAGGTATGACCTTCAGTCAAGCTGACACCTGCAAGGTGTTGTAAAATGGGGCCATTCAGGCATGAACAGTAATGTAGCTTTAGCACTGTGCAGCACAGCAGAACCCAGCTGCACAAGGGTTTACTTGTGGGAGACTGAACAGAGCCTACACTGCTGCAATTGTAGTTACCCCTGGAAAGCATGCCTTGGTCACCTCCAGGAAAATTTAGACAGGGTAGAGATGCCACTGCCCACTGCACACAGCTCCAAAAGTGGGTATTAGATAATTCACTTGCCCTTGAAATGGAGGCATCGGAGTGTGTGTGTGTGCGTGTGTGTGTGTGTGTGTGAGCCCTGCAAATTGATAAGCACTGATGCTGAAGCCTTGCCAAGCATGTTCTCTGGCACAGTCTAATGCTCATGCTGGAGATGCTTTTCCAAATCCTAAATTGCTTCTGGAAAGGCTTTCCTATTTTTGAATCTAATCTCCTTTTTCGTTCTTTACAGATAAGCCAAGTAGTATACAGGGTCCACATTGCAATCACTTGTTAAGTCTAGGCTTTTTTCATATATCTAAGTATCTACCTGTTCATTTCCAGTAGAGCTCAGAAGACCACTCAGTAACTCAGAAAACAGTGGAACCCAACTGTCCTAGATGTGAATAAAATCCTTAAAATTATCATTTTCAACTTTGAGAACTTGTTTTCGGAAAACCAGATCTGTAGTGAAGAGCTAGTGAAAACACTGTTATCAGATTAACTGAGTTGGTGCAGGGCAACAGCGCCATTAATTATATGCTTAAGGTTAAATGTAAGTACAAGATCTCGGCCTAAGAAAGTAAGTGATTTGAAAATAGATACAATTAATTCTGCGTTTTAAAGGTAAACTGAAAACATTTCCACATACTTTTGCATCCTTTATATTGCTCTTTAAAAATTGAAAGGAAAAGCAGATTTCATTTTGTCTGGAAGTGAAAAGCACTTAGATATAAGACAAGTTGGTTACTGAAAGAAAAACTAAATACTCAAATATGGATTTTAAAGTAGAGAATAAAGTAGCTTCTAAAGAAGCAGTATAAGCTATATGACTGCTAGAAAGATTGCATAATGCAGGTGAAAAAGCTGTTTTTTGACCATCTCCAGAAAAATGCACCTGAAAACCGGTAGGGCCCTGACACAATTTTATTAGTTCTGGAGCATCTTTCCTCTTTCTGAGTTGTTGTTGTTTTTGTTTGGTTGGTTGATTTAGTTTGGTTTGTTTATGTAAAGCAATGTATCTGAGCTAACATTGAAGCCATAACTCAAGGAATTTCAGAGGGATAGCTGTATTTTAGGCGTAGGTTAAAAAAACTCAGAGAAAGCACTGTTTCTAGTCAAGGAATATTTTTAAGCTTATGTCACTCTGTCTACGGAATAACTTCACTGAACTCAGATTCAGAGCTGCAGATTTGCACAAATGTTGCCTCAGAAACTATGCATTTATTTATTATGATTACCTGAAACTAGAAAGAGAAACAGTTAGGTTAAATAGGGGCCATAGCAGGTAAGGATTGCAGAAAACTTAATTTATTCAGCTCAAAAGCAAGGACTAGCCACTTAAAATCCCATATGATTAAGCTGACTCATTCTTTGCAGAACCATACTACACCAGAATGGAAAATCATCTTGATTTGTAATACTAAACAGAAGCTCATATATACCATAGTAATATGAGAATGAGTATATGAGAAGGACTTACGTGTATTGGTTCAAGTGAATTGAAATTTGGATACACCTTTTTGATTGCTCTGAAATGATCTAGAAGAAGTTCAGAAGCACTCGCTATGCTGTATCATAAATCAAACTGTATTTTTGCATCATAAAATGGTATCCTTGCATGTGCAATGTCATTTTGTCATGGTGAGTTTTGGTTTAAGTGAAGCATTGCACAACTTCACAAATGGAACTGTGATCTAAGAAGAAGGAAAAAGACATAACTCCATGAAATAAATTTTACTGGACAAGTACCTTCTNTTTAAAGTAGCTTGTGAAATTATTTAATTTTGTTTTGTTTTAATATAAGATTTACTGTATTCAGAGTGGAAGAAAATAAAATTAAAAATGTGCACAGCCAGTCCTCTTCACTTTCTGCTAAAGACAGCCTCTGTTTAGACAGGATTTCCAAACAGTAATGATGCCAAGGCATGCTGACTTTTTTTGCTACAGTTCACTATGGTTCATGGAATTATTTTCACAAAATGGAGCTAGTGGGACTGTTCACTGAAGT
Organism: Rhabdornis inornatus; assembly: GCA_013397075.1. Classification (NCBI taxonomy): domain Eukaryota; kingdom Metazoa; phylum Chordata; class Aves; order Passeriformes; family Rhabdornithidae; genus Rhabdornis; species Rhabdornis inornatus. The sequence goes on along the minus strand of VWZS01001013.1, from coordinate 21,534 downwards.
TTAGTTGTTCGTGTGCTTTGCTGTACAGATAAGACACCAAAACCAAGCCTTTAAAGGAAGATAGTCACTCTGTCTTTATCTCATTAAGATCTTGATAGAAAAGGTCACCTGCAGGAAGTAGGTTTTGGTTTATACAGAGTATATACTGAATGTTATACACATGCTTGTATGGTGCTGCAATATTAAGGTGTTTTTCAGGTAAAACCTAAACAGAGAGACTGGCCCGTGCTCCATTCCATGTGTCCTACATACATATTTATATGAATGCAGGATTAGTAATCTGTCTGACCCCCTACAATTTATCTGGTGGCTGTGATCATGATAATGTGTAGTTCCTGTTAATTTATCACCTATGAGATTTATTACAAATTTGAAACCTCTAATACAACAAATGATTACAGGAAGAAGAGAGCATGACAAGAAAACGTTTTCTTCACTTTTCTAGAAATTAGTTATGTAGGAGTCTTTTTTCTCAAAAATATCACATGTTCATGAGCCATTATTAATGTAATTTAATCCAGTATTTGTTCTAGCTTTGGATTTTTTAAGCTAAGATTTGCCTTAAAACTGAAATGTTTAGTACATTTGACAACTGTAATATTTTAAAAGACTAAAAACATCACATCCATAACTTTTTTAGAAAAAGTTGCTTGTATAATTTATTGATGGCTTTAAAATTTCTCTAGTACAGTAATTTGAATTCAAGATACAAAAGAAAATATGCTGAAAGAGTAAAGAATTGCAGATGCTATACAGTATTGTCATATTTTAGTGTTCAGAAATCCTATTTTTATACATATGGTGTGTGTAGTATATGGAAGTAAGATGAAATGAGGAATTATGTAAGACCTCAGCTGGTGTGTTTTCGTAATATTTAGTAGTATTCCTAGTACTTTTTTCTTTCTTCCCCAGAAATTATTGTTGATACATCTGTGTATGTGCTAGAAGAACAACTGACAACTGGGCTTGCCTTTAAAATACTAGAATTGGCTATTCAGGACTCAACTGTGCTCTTGTGTTTTCTTCATACTGTTTTCTTTTGTTGACATCAGTCAACACAGTTCTGAATTGGGATTTCATCTCACTCTTGTGACTTTGACTCATGTGAGTGAATCAGCCATTCTAAACATCACTTGAGGAATCCTGTGTATAGACTATCAAGCACAGTCCTGTGGTACAAATGCAATGTGACAAACATACATTTTATCTTAGATTCTAGCATCTTAATATCTCTGGGAGAAGGGCAAAAGATAACAGAAGCTGGTTAAGTGTACTTAAAAATGTGTTCTTTCACAATTAACTGACAGGCAATGGTCAAATGTATTCCTCAGGCAGTCTGAAACACTTGAAATCAGCATTTCTCTGCAACAGATTGTTCCTGACGACAATCTTTTGTGAGTAAGTATTATTAGCACAAGGTGACAGAAAACAGATTGCCTATGCAGGTAAAGAAAACAAAGGAGTAGGACTATGCACAAGATGTTTGTCATAGAGGAAAATGTTCCTGACAAATAGAGGGCAAAAATATTTGCACGAGCTGTATTTTCAGTAACTTAGTGGGACTAGAAGTCTCAGTGCACTTGGTGGGAGATCTGGAGTGATGCTCCAGGGCAGTGAACAGAGTACTTTTCTGGGAAGAGCTGCCAGTGTTCTTCACCTTGCAGATCCTCTAAAAAGCACTCTGGTAGATATGCCTTTTATTCTTAGGCTTAGTCTGTTGAGACTAAGCCTGGCTTTCATAGTTGGAAATAATGCATGAAACCTCAGATTGAAAACTAGTGACCATGGCCAGTCTTTTCAAATATGAGCTCAGTAAACTCAGATGAAGAGCTCTGTTCCTGGGATTTGACGTAGCTGATGCTTATATGTGGGCAGCTTTAAAGGTCATGCTGAGCTTCAAAAATTTGTGACAAGCAGAATGAACACCTGAAGCTGAAGTACTGGCCTTGAGTGCCATTTTTATGAAGAGACACAAAAAGTGAATACATTTCCTCTGACTACACTTAAAGTTTCCTGGAACTCAGCCAGCTTTGGCCTTCAGATCATACTGCTTCATTACCGTGACTCTGAGCCTGAGTTAATAAGCTGTGCTGAGTAAGCTCATGTGTCTCTGCACCTGTCTCCAGAGTTTCTTGAGGTAGCAGAAGAAGATATGTATCCTTCGGGAAAAACTGAATACTTCTTTTGTGATAATTGTCTTTTAAATTCTGTCTTTTAAACCTGCCCTATTAATTCTATGGAGGTTTTCAAATTCACGAACCCAGACAATAGAGCTTGTGTAAGAAGAATTTATCCCGAAAAAGAAATCCAGCTCGTTTATTGGTGTGGTAATACTCCTTGCTTCAGTTTTTAAAATCTTGTCATCCTCAAAAGAAGGGGGTATTTTTGAATACAAAAGTACCCCCCAACCATAATTTTATTTAAACTAGTTTGATGACATCACAGTAGCTGGAAGGTACTTCACCATATTTTTTTTCCTTCCATTTAACACTCTACTCACATGAGAAACTTGCTCTTTCTCCTGCTAGTTATTCAGATAGTGATACTTTGAAATGAACAGGAGTTTGAGTTCCTGTGCAGTTTTCATGATTACACCTAGTAAATGTGGAGACACTTCAGTTGCAAGCAAAACTTGTTCATATTTTAAATAAATTTTACTAGCCTCATTTATGCTGATTAAATGTTTTGTAAGCATAGGCTTTCAGTACGTGCCACTATTGCTAGCAGTCAGGAGTTTAAATTGAAGTAATTACCATCACATCACCGTTGTGGGGTCTTTTGTGGTGCACACTCAGGTATTTTGTTAAATGAATGTAATAAGCATGTATTTTCTCTTCTTTTTACTAGCAATCTTGCTTGATAAGCTCAAATAAAATGTAGAGTACATTTGAATCCTACTTTGGTACTACTTCAAACTTGCTATTCATGAGTAAAGAAAAGTTGTCATGGAAACTTGAACTGTGAGATGCAAGACAATAGTTTTATTCAAATCCTTTATTCAATGAATATGTTCTCTTGCTGTTAATTAAGTGTGAATTAGTTACAGTTTTCTTGTGTTTTTCTGTTATTTGAAAAAAGTTGCTGAGCAATTTCTATTGATGTAATTTCTGAGTACTTTGCACATGTTTAATATATGACATTAAAAGGTTTATTAGTTTTGGTTGAGTAAAGTAGTCATATGATAAAATGTGTTGCTTTTACCTATGCATTAGGTATGTTTCCCTTTAAAAATATCCTTTTTTTCTTAAGTTCATGTTTTTGATCTGAATACTTCTAATTTTTGGATGTTCACTTAACAGACCTTTTTCAGAGAGACGTTCCTGTCTGTGCACCCATTTATTTTAATAATTGTTGAATAAAAGAAGACAGAAGGGATTGAATTTGTCACTTGGGCATACTATAGTAGGCTTGCTAGCAGAACTTTTTCCCGGACTGATTGATTAATTAGGAAGCAATTTATGTGACAATGTATGATTTTAGTGCTTCAAACAGGATCTATGCAGTGCATTACTTTTCTGTCGTGAGTAGATAAAATTCTACTATTGTACATTTGGGAATAGTCAGTCAGAATTAGGTTAGGATTTGTTTTTTCCCTAGTAATTTGTAAAATTGTAAGCAATTTTAACAGTATATTTTGTTGATACTTTTTTTTCAGATAGGTGTAAAAATCATTCTGGTATGTGAACAAGCTAGTGTACAAGTGGCTGTTTTTATTAAGTCTGAAGCTGAAATACAGACAGGTATTTTTTATAAATTAATGAAATATGAATAATTCAGGGTGCTTGGTTTTGTAGTCTGTTTTCATGATGACCATAGTAATTTGCTTAATATTATATTTTAAAATGCTAAAATTTTTTTTCCTAACAGTTAGTAAGTATCAAATATACTGGACTGAAAGTCATGGAAACTAAATTTCTCTGTGAATTCACAGATTTAATCTAGGCTGCAGATTCACTTCTCCAAGTGAATTTCTTCAAACTGAACTGTTCTCATGGGCAAGTAACATGGGGAAGTTACATTTAAGAGAAGAAAAATGCCTGTTTCTGCTCCACTGGGCTCTGCAGTTGCTTCTGTGTCTGACTTTTTATGTGACTTTGTGTGGGAGTTGGACTGCCAGGGATTGACAATGAGTTGGTCTTGGCCAACAGTGAAGAGGCCAGGGGAGGCAGGATGCTAGGAAGGGAAACATCTAGTTAGGTCATGGTGAGAAGGATGGGATTATGGGAGTAGATATGTTAATATATTGGTTTCATATCAGGTTATGTTCTGTGTTCTTGTTGTCGATTGGTTAGTCACATGTTACTTAAAAGGTAATGTTAATGTTCATTGGTTCACTGTTCTGCTACAAAGGTTATATATTGTTATGTTTACCCCTTTGACGGGTGTTGTGAGGTTGCCCCATACTGTGTTCAGCTTTGTTGTTTTCTACATGTTCTTTTGTTGTCACCGCTTCTTTATTAAATTATTTTCTGGTCTTACTCAACCGTTCCTGTCGCTGTTTCAGTTGCTACCCTGGCTGGTCCAGTTCAAGTCGCATCACTGGCAACAACTTTGTGCTCATTTACCCGCCTATTGATGCTGCTTTTTCTTCCCCCCAGTATCTGCTGTTCTAATTTACATGAATTTTTAGAATGTTTTTCTACTATGGCTGTTCCTTGATGTTGATGTCGAGTGTACCTAATCACTGGTATTACATGTGATGTAAGTTAATGCTGCTCTGAAGAAGTGTGGCTGACGAGTAGCTGGGTGGCTCTGGCCACCTGTAGCCTGACTGCCTTTTCAGCAGTTTCAAACTCCTGGGAGATGAGTTGGTTTTAGTACCTCCCATTCCTGTATAAGGTATTCTGGAAATAAGACCAAAAGAAAGATTTTGCCAATATAATGTTCATGAGTTTAGCTGAGTCAAAAGGTTTTCCTAACAGAGCTGCAACTTTATATACAAATTTATTAATGTACACTAGCAAAAGCCTTGTGATTTTGTTGCTGTTGTTTTGGTTTGTGGTTTTTTTTGTTTTTTCTCAGTTAAGTATGTCTCTAACAATTTTTGACACTATGACACTGACCAGCATTTCTGGATGTTTAGTTGCAGGGCTAATAGCAACAGGTTTGAAGAGTTGAACTTCAAGAGGTGGAAATGGAGATTCTGATTGATAAGCAAAAGTTAGTGACAGGGACTGGCTTTTCTCTCCCCGATGTGCCTTTCAGTGATACAGACTTTATCTATGTAGATGAACTGCTCTTTGTTCACTTTTTCCTGCTCCAAAATTGAGACAAAAAATCGTGTCGTTTCAGTTAATGTAAACATGAATAGAACTTGCCTTCTTATGTAAAAATCTTGTCTATCCTTCATTTTGTGGCTGTGCTTTCTTACCACAGCAACATGTGGCTTGACTTCAGAATCATACAACTAATTGCTTATTGATTCTCTCTAATCTTTTGGCAGGTGATCTGTGAAGCTACTAGTTCAATCCCTACCTTGTTGTAAGCTTTGTCAAAATCACTGTTTATGCTTAGACAGACTTTGAAAAAACATTGTCTGAAAAAGATTTCATTCAGACAGTGTTGGGGAAGATGAAACTGGAAAACCTTATAAATATAATTGCCTGGCAAAAGATTTTGAGAATATGGAAACTATAAGCGAGATCAAAATGAAAGCCATCTTTGAGATACCAAACCTTAGTTAATGAACAACTAGAAAACAATAGATGGCCAGCTGAAAGTAATCCTCTCTTGATTGAACAATCCCCTCTGCTTGCAGATAGGTCCAAGGGTCAGAGAAGACCCTACTAGCTTGGCAGAAAGGGTCCAAAGAGGAGTTTTTAGAGTTTAAAGTGTAACACAGTATGGTAATGTAATGATTTTATAGGCTGTATGTAAATGCTATAGGATTTGTATCTTGTATTAGATTGGTTAGTGAAAATTAGAATATTCAACACAGAAGAAGATTTATTGTATTGTAATGGGAACCTCGCTCTCTTACTTTACTCTTTTAACCTCTTACTTCTCTCTCTTACACCTTGCTCTCTTACTTCTCTCTCTTATGCTCTTACTTCTTACCTCTTACACTCTTTTCTTAACTCTTATCTTGTGCCCTCTTACTCTTTACTCTTGCTGTTGCTCTAGGGGCCTGCTCCGAGCTGCGGTGGGCAGCTCCAAGCAGGGCCATTTTACCCACGCCCTATACAATAAATCACAAGTTCTAAAACCTGGCTTTAGAGACCTCTCTATCAGTCCTGACCGTCCAGATGATTCGCAGCTCCTAGAAGACAGCATTTCAGATCCTGAAAATGCTCATAGCACAAAAAAAATAAATAATTTTCCTTTTACAGAACCTGAGGTTTGAGAGACCTTGCTTAGAAGACAAGTAGTTTATGCTTTAGAAAAGGTAGTGTAAAGCGAGTTAGAGAAAGTTATCTTCTCCAGAGGCTTTGCTTTACTTGTTCAGAAGACTAGCAACAACATGTTTAAATAGACCACTTAAAAACTCTCTTTAGTAAGAAGAATCCAGTGCACTTGTAAGGTAGAAAGGAGGAATTAGTTCTCCATTGTTTCTTTGTAGAATTTATTTGTGCAAGAAGATAACTTTATGAAATATCTTAAAATAAATTTTGTGTGGATAGGAGTACTAAATAGGACACCAGCTCTACTTATAAGTAGTAAGTTACCTGAGTACAGTTACCTGAGCAGACCAAAAGAAATACTCCTTGGTGTATTACACATTTCAAACTGCTAGCAAAAATCAGTGTCCAATTTACAAGTGTTTGTTCAGAGAAAAGTAGCATTTCAGACTAACAGTAGCAAGACATCATCATTAAGTTAGTATAAAGTCCAGTGCTTGATCTAGTTTCTAACTCAAGGATATTTTGAGAATAACCATTATTTTATGTATGCTGTGAGGGGTTGGGAGGCTTGAGGTTAGAACAGCCTTTTGAAATAACAATACTTCCATGTTTTATAGCTTAAGTGTTTATGATATTAGGTTTGGACATCTGTGTTTATTCTGCTCATCAGACAACCTCTGTAGAGGTATTATATTTAACATTTGTTTAATAATCTTTTTAAAGGAGTGATAGCTTAGGTTTTATTTCAGCTGGCCTGTACACAAACCCAAGGTTTTGGCCTGTTTGGAACCTGTGTGCCTGTAGAGACAAATATTAAGCAGCATGGTGGGTAAGATGGACATTATGTATGGAAGATGGGCTTCATTAGCCAGAATTCATTTACCAATGATTGTTCACTTTATACTTATGAGGCCACATCTGGAGTAATGTATCCCATTTTGGGACCCCAGTACAAGAAAGTTATTGCCAAAACTTGGATGAGGTCAGCAGTAGGTGTATTGGGCACATGATGTATTCTGACTGAGGGTGATGGGTTTGATTGGCTCAATTTTCAAGAGACTTAATTCTTCAGCTGCAAAATGAGGGCTGTTTACAAGATGAAACCCCACTGCTACCAGGGGTGTGAGCTTGAAGGAGAAATGACAGTCCCAACTTGCAGAAAAGAGATTCTAAGTAAGTATAAGGCAGAAAACTGTTAATTGTGGAACTGATTAAACTGGTACAGGTGCCCTATGAAGATATTTAAAGTTGATCCCTGGAGATTTCTCATTGTAAACCAGACATTGAGCAACCTAATCCAGCTTGCAGGCTCTTTGGAAATCTGCTTTGGGTAAGAGCTTGGACCAGACAACATGCAGGGACAACTTAAGTGATTCCACTTAAATAAAGGATAAATGTGAACAAGATGAGGAGATGGACATATAAAAAATTCCCAAGTGCTAATCACTTTCTATGGGTTTTGTGTTATTAGAGTATTTTTCTTGTATTTATGAATGCTAAAGATCAAATGTTTTAAGTGGTACTTTGGATAAAACCTAATTCCGTCAATAATGGGTGTCTTTGAAGAAAAGCTTAATTTTTGAGATTTTGTTTGGGGTTTTTTTCCCTATAAGTAGATAAAATATATTGAAGTAAAACTTTTAAGTACATCAAAGTAACATTTTATGTCTTGTCATCTGTTTATTGCATTTCAGACCATCCATTGCAATTATCACATCTGAGTCTGGGAACATTAGTGATAAACAGTTAAACTTATTAGTTAGCTAGGCCTAAAAATAGACTTCATTCTCTATCTTTATCAGTCAACAACACCTGTAATGGAGTCCTAGTTTAATTTCCCACTTCAAGTGCAGAGACCATGAAATTACCCAGAAGAGTAAGATACAGAGAAAAAGGTTTATAATGAAAAATAAGTGCTGGAAAGTGTAAAACAATTTTGTTCCATGCACCATATATAGTAATTATATCCTTGACTCTTCCCTCCTGTAAGAAAGGAAGGGGCTCTTTTGCTGACACTAAACAGGTGGCCAACCCACCATGTGTGGAGATAAGATCAATGGAGAGGAATCAAATTTTGATAATGACAATTGTATTTACTTTTAAACAAAGATGTTTCGTTTCAAACGGGTCGGGTAGGAGTTGATAATGGGCAATGCAGAAAGCTAAAATAACTTTAAAGCTTTTTCTGTAAAGTTCTTTTAATTATGTTTGATTTATTTTTTCTTTGAATTTGGACCCTGGATTTATTTACAAAACAGTCTCATGTGGAGGTGTGTTGAAGAGAGAAAGCTTTTGGTCTTTTGGATGGACTATAAAACATGCTGTCTTGTTAATTTACTCCCTGCTTCTCTTTTGTAAAAAGCTTCCAGCTGTTTCCAAGTAATGATTAGATGTTGGTTATAGTAAGAGAGATGGAAAATTCAGATAATTCAAGAAAAGGTATAATTGGGATCAAGTTATGGAAGTCCACCCATCTCCTGAGAGGTGGGGAAAAAAGAGAAAGAAAACGGGAGAAAAATAAAACACCTGACTAAAATTGTTCCATGGGCAACTATGCTGTTTCTTTTTTCCATCTGTTTCCAGATCTAGACCCTACAATTACTTGAGAATTAAATAATTTAGCAATTATTTAAATAACAAATTATGTAAAGCTTGATTAAACATAATACACCCATCAGAAACATGAACAAATGTAGAACAGCAGGGAATAGATCTACCCACACAAATTCTCTTTCTTGCCCAAAGACCTAGCACAGATAATTGCCTTCCTTTTGGTCCAAGTGACTAGAGAACATTTGGGGCTTTTAAGGATATTCCAGTGAGGAAAAGAGACCAAGCAGTGAGCTGAGTTAGTTTGTTCTGGCTTGTTTGTTTGCAATAACACAGAAAAATTGGATTTTTTTTTTTTTTGAGCAGAAGACTAATCAAAGACTAATCAAATAGTCTTTTAGTTTAGGACCAACCCTGGTTTTGTACCTCTTTCTGTGCCCAAGCAAATCAGATTTTTTGTCCTGCTCTATCAGCATCTCACTTTTTTTCTAACTTAAGTGCCCAGCATCCATTCAAACTTCAAATAAAAACATATAAAATCCCTTTTACCTATAGCAACAGAATTCCTTTGCCTATTCAGTGAGAGGAGATGTCTGAACCAGGTTCAATGAGGTTTAATTCAGTGTCTAACAATACCCATTGCACTAGTCTAAAAAATCCCAGCCAGGTTTTATTGAAAGATGATGTCCTGGAACTAGGCCATAGAAGAAAATGCCTTTCGTCACTCCTTTTATTTTTTTGGAGTTCCATGTGGACCAGCACCTTTGGCAGATGCATTAACACTATCCCATGAGGAAAGAGTAATTTTTCCAAATGGGTAGCTCTCACACTATTCAGATCAGAGTTTATGCTGTTAAATATCACCTGGAATCCAACAGACAATTAATTAAGGTCAAAGAGTGTCAGTAACCACACATTCTCAGGAGATGATGATTGAAAATCAGATCCATTGTCACCTTTTCAAGTCTGGAAGAGGAAATCTCATTAAGATCACACTGCAGTACAATAAGGTAAGTAAGGCATGGATGATAACAGTTCTAAACTCAAAATCTGTGTCCTAGGATCATGACCAGGATTAGATGGGAAGGAGCTGCCTTGGCTATTGAAGCAATATGATTATATTAACCAATTGGGAAACTAGCTAAGGTATTTTTAACAAGATAAAGAAGCATAAAAATGTGAGAAGGCATTATTGATAAGTGGAAGTGGAATTCAGTTGAATAGGTGAGTTTTTTATGGGGGGGACTGGAACAGCAAGTGTGAGTCCCAGTGTTAGTCATATTATCACCCCCTTTTTTCCAGCTTTCCCCTCCTGGAAATCACCAACTTTATGGCAAACATCTGGATGATGACCAGCAAAGCCACTTTAGCCACTGCTGTTTCCAGCCCATCACAGCAGCAATATATAATTCGGCCCACATTCAACTCCTATTCCAGTTTGTGAGCTGCAGTGATCACCCATTGAAGCAGCTGCACTTGGCTTAAAATCCCTACCTGCACCAGATGGAGGATGGCTGAGCAGATAGAGGAGGATGAAGCTGGGTTGCAGTGGAATAATAGCTTGCAACAACACTGAGTTTAGCTGTCAGAAAGTCACACAAATTCTATGAAATATCTGGAAAGATGAAATGGAAGCCTGCCAAGACATAACCTGTCTAGGGCCTGGAGAATTCAAATGATTTGTTTTTAGAAACCTGCATAGCCACTACACAGGTTTTTGTGAGTTTCACCAAAACTGGAAATAAATTATTTTTTTTCATTACTCTCACCCATGTAGAAACCTTCTATATCGTGGGAAATGTTCTTTGAGAATGTGGCACTGATGGAGCCTGTATTAAAAATGTGCTTTAAGTCAAATGGAAGGGAGAGCAAAAAAGAATGAAATACAGATTGTAAAGAAAGCAGGTGTCATTTGATGTGATCTAGTTCAAACTTGTAGTTGCTTCACCCCTGTACAAAGTTTTAGCAGAGGCTTTCAGAAGTAATACAAACCCAAATGCTGGGATATTTTTATTGTCTTAATAATCTTCTTTCTGAGTGATGGTTGAGACCCTCAGAATACATAAACCAAAATATTTGTACTGTGTTTATGCCTGCTATATAGCTATCTAATTACTATTTTTTTTTCATTTTATATTTGACTATGAGTAAAAATTGACTAATACCAATTCTGCTTTGTTGATGTTGTGTTTGATTTTGCTGTTGTTTTGATTTGGTTTTGGTATGGTGGGGACTTTTAAAAGATGCTGTTTCAAGCATCATGTTTCAGTCTGTATCCCAGTAATAATCCCACAGCAAATCCACACTGTTGGTTTATGTTCAGTGTACTAGAAACAAAAGTCAGGAGCATAGATATTGGAAAGGTGTCCTTTATTATGTGTACATTTCTTTGAGATAATTTAAGGGCATATTTAGATGTTTGCCTGCAAACCAGCCCCTGCAGTATTCTAAGATAGGTCCAACAGTAGGAATATGGCTATCTGAGCTGTTACTCAGGCTCCGTTTTGGTTTTAGCTGGTCCAGATGCAGCAGTTTCCATCAGAAATCTTCCAAGAGATTGTCCTGTATTCCAGTTGTTAGCACCCCAGATTCTTACTAGATCAAATCAAAGTTCTGGATGTGAACTGCTGTTGCTGAAGGGGAACATGCTGCCTGTTTGGCCACTATTGCTTGGTGACAGCAGAGTCATCAGTTTTGAAACTGATGTCATTTGTCATCTAACATTGACAATATCCATGAGTCAGAGTGTTTAGCACAGCATGTGCACAACACAGTGGCCCATGCGGTCTTGAGATTATCTGCTTTATGGCTTGCCAAATCATGGTTTCACGCAGAGCAAGTCATGAACTGTGCAAACAAGTCCTACACCTCTCTTTCTCTATATTGCATATATTTATCCTTTTATTTCTGGAATCAGATCTAAGGAAATCAGTATGCTTAGCTCACCTCAGAGCACAGCGGGGCATTGCTTAAACTGACTGATGTCTTGCACATGAATAGTGAACAAAGGTCAGATAAAGCTAATGTATGAATGCCATGCCCCTGTTGAAGCAAAGAACTTGAGCAACCCAGGCTTGATAATTTATCTAGTACAGCATTTTTGCTGGTAGCACAGCTCTGTCTCTACTGAGTGCTGAGTGCGTTATCATCAGTGCCTTTGTCCATGCAATCATTATTAACATTATAAAAGCCCCATGAGGCCCCAAGCCTCAGCACTTTACCAATGCCACTACAGTCAAGAGCCCTGTCCTGGAGAACAGTCTGGATCTGTGGGGTACAGCACTTCCTTTGTCTAGATTCAATAGCACAGCAGAACCAAGAAGACTCACATGTGCTTGTGTGAGAGGAGAAGGCTTGGACTGGTCACAGCCAGTCTGATGTGCTTTTCTTTTTCTTTTTATTTTCCTGCTCTGCTTTAACTTGTTTTATAGGTGCAACTGAATTCTCAAGCAAGATTGAATTTTCATGCCTGAAGTTGTTTGTTATGCATTTATACTGAAGTAATACATCTACATACTGCTGTTGTAAACAGCATGGTTTTGTTTTGTACAGAAATTTGTGAACTTGCTTTAATGGCTCTTGTCTCTGGCATAATAAAATCCATCTGTATTTGGAGCAAAGAGATAAGGCTTGGCTGAATACAGGACTATTCCTCTGTAAATTCTTGCTCTCTTTCCATGAATTAAGAGTTGTTCTTTACCCCTGTCTGTTATCTTGTCTTCATGGTCTGGATAAGTTTTTGGAATGTAAGAATTCAGTCAACATTAACTTTGTTCCTCTGCTTTGCTCAGTTTAGGGCTGTTTCTGTGACAGCAGGAAATGATTTTTTTTTTAAGAAAAGTGTTTGGCTCTGGAGGTTTTCTTGAAGATCTCTTGTTATCTTCCATAAAATGACAACAAATAGAGTCAAGTGTTTTGTTGACCCTTTCTGTACTGCAATTCTGTTCACATATGTATAGTTACTGTCTAATCGGATATGCATTTGTCCTCCAGACAGCTGATTTCAGGCAGACCAAACAATGCATTGCTATGTCCACAAATGAAGTGCTATGTTTTGCTTTATACCAGACTTATTTCATGTCAGGATGTATACCAATAAATAGCTAGTCATATATACATGTATAAAAATTGCAGCAATTAAACTCTTTAAACACTTTCCCACAGTTATGAGGGGAGGGGATGAAGTCTCACATGATTTCTGGTAAGTCATGTTGAGCAGCAGCTAACACTGCAGCATCCATTGTACATTTAATTTCTTTGTCTCTACAGCTGACCCTGCCCTAGATGAGACAATATTAAATCATAGAGGAGAAAATGGGCCCTATTTTTTGAGTACAGCTCTGCAGTGAAAAGGATAGGATTTTATATTCGTGGCCTGTGTTGGTGTTTGAGTTGCTGAAGTACTGACAGCACTATATATAATTCAGTGATAAAAACTGTAACACTATACACGTGAATGGCTGCTGTTCAAACACCAGGACGTCCTCAGGCTAGACCACTGATATCAACAAATATTTTTATTCCCATCTGGCAGATTCTGAAATTGAAGAAGGGAGCGACTATGTCACCTCAAGTCACACTGCAAGTTAGAAAGCACCCATAAGTGTTTAATATATGTTATATAATACCTGTGTAATTTAGCACATGTATTTAGTATGTATAAAACATTCAGTGGTAGTTTCTAACTTGCTGTGTGATTCACAACTGTGCGAATCTCTCCTTCAGTTTCTGAATATCTAAATAGTAAACCCATCAGTGTTTATATTCTAATATTTTGTCCTTGTGTTATTTTTTCTATTCTGCCCTCTGGCTGTTCTTTCTGTGCACCTGGTAGCCGCTGTGTTTAAAGGTACCTTCTTTAGCTCCATCAACCTATCTGCTGTGGGCACTTAGGAAACAAATTTCTGAGAATTTCTGAAAATCTTCTGCAAGTTGTACTTGAAATTACAGTACTGTTAGATTTCATCTATGAATTGAGTAAAACATTTTAATCTGTAAATTAATCAAAAGTCTAGGGTCTCTGACAATTCTCTCAGGCAAATATTTTATTCTTGGTTTTATAAACATATAACAAAGAAGCCACTAAAACCAAGAGCTAGCAAAATGATCTGGTACTCATAGTTTTTAAAGGAATTATACCACAAATGTAAACAGATCAGAGGATATTTAATTAGGTTTAGATTTCAGGTGGGACATACCCAAAGTAAAATGTGAATACAAGAATAAATTGTTTGCATCTTTGAAAACAAAGGGTGTGGAGTCATGCATAACACATTTATTTACCATGAGGAGAGAGAATATTTGCTTCTAGCTAATTTATAAAATTCTTCCCTTCAGCAATATGGAAGTAATTTTGTGGTCAGTGGGATCTGTTGATGTCCTTTCCTAGTTTAAGTGTTAGATATTGTACGTGAGGCATGCAGTCCTGTGTGTAATGTACTCCATCTGTTACAAGACTGAAAGGCACATTTGGTGCACGCGCCTGCCAAATGAACTGCTGTGAGCTGCCAAAAGTGTAAGATGTTAAAAGCGAGAGGTTGAATTTCCTGATTGTCTAATGCCTGTGAATGTAGCAACTGGAAAATAATTTCCAGTGTGGCATACAGTGGAAGAATACAAAATTATTTATATTCCACTGTCTTTGGTGTTTCTAGTAATTTCTCTACCTTTCTTCCGTGTCCACAGTTGTCTCTCTCAGCGGTGAGCGGAGGTTTACTGCCACTGGGCATTACTCAGTCTCTCCCTGAGATGCACAATCAGGCATCCTGTTTTTCCCTTGGAATCTCCTTGCCTTCTGTTTCAAAAATATCACTTCTCTGCTAGAAGTCATGGCTACCCAGCAGAGCTGGGATTTTTTAAGCCTAGGAACCAGACCAATGAGAAGATTCTGAGTGCATGATGCATCCAGTTAAAGCAAGGGAAACTTGAAACAGATCCAAGCTTCTTACCCTGTTAAGGTAGAAAGTGTGCCCACAGTCAAAGAAGAATGCATCTCTATGCTTTTCCTCCGTTCCTTCTGCTCTGTGCAATGATGGCTTGAGACAGGACGTGGCACTCAGACAACTGCAGGCTGCTGGTGCATTGCCAACGTGTGTTCCCCCTGCTCAGCTCAGAGCCCTCTTCTTCCTGCTCCTCAGCTTTCCTCTGTGGAGGAGTTAGTCCTTGGTCAGTGGAGGAGTGAAGAAGAGGACAAGCATGGCATGTCTTGGCCTCAGTTTCCTCCTGTGGTCTGTAGGGCATAAAAGATGCTCCCCTTCGCACCCTTGCAATAAGGAGGGGACCATGGAAGACTTGTGGCCTCTGAATTGGGCAGTCTGGGTGCTGCCTGCATTGTGCAGGACTGACATCATAATGCTCAAATTAAACAAAGGTAGACTGAGCTAAAGCCCTGTGTCCCCATGGTTTGTGGAAAAGAGGTCTAAAGTATGAGTGAAAACCTGCTTCTGTCCAGTGGTGGGGCCATGCACATAGTGAGTGTGTGTATGGTGCTGATATGAGAAGCATATATATATATGATAATTCAAAATTTTAGAAGCATATCATATGCTTAAATAAGTAAAAGAAAAAGCAAAAAAACATAGCTTATTTAGCAATATAATAAAAGTAGAAAAACAACTTATAATAAAACACATAAAAGTATAACTTATTAGATAAAAACATTTTATAGCAAGACACATTAAAAAATTAGATACTAAATAAAAGCCATACAAATAAAAGATATCTTGTGAAAACCCACTAAAACAAAACTTAAGTATTGTAAAAACTCAATAAAGCAAAACCTTTTAATTATGAAACCAACATAAAAAAAAGCTCCTAATTTTAGCCAAGAGAAACTAACCTAAGAGCTAGCCAAACCTCCACTACACCTGCCCAAAGACAAGGGTCAAACAGGTGAACACCTGAGGAAGACCTCTTTACTTCATCTAAAGACCCCCACCCACGACCACCAGGAGGCATAGCACCACAAAAACTAATTATAAAGCACAAAGAAGCAGAGAGTAGGCAAACAGGGAGGTGTGGGTCTATAAGATCTCTATATGTTTAGACTTAAAACCTGTCCTAACCAAATACACATATAAAATAAAAATAGCCCCATACGTCTCCAACTAAAATAAAACATACTCCTTTACAATTTTAACTTGTAAGCTACTTATTCTGCAACACAGTGCAAGGGACAGATCATTTGCAAATCGGAATATCTGATATTTAGAGTGCTTTGCTATTTGATTCCCTGAGGATCATGTTTATGAACAGAGGACATATGATGATGGATAACAGATACAAAAGGACAAAACACACTGATGTCAGTGAAACAACAGCAAGGAGTAAGTAGGTGTACAATGAAATCTGCAACAGCCAGATCATCTCTCTTTCCTACTCTCTCTCTGTTTCTTCCATGAATAAAAGATAAGTCTGTCAAGGCTACGGTCTAGACTGCATACTGGAGCAATTTCTGCTGAAACAATGGGGCCACAAAACAGATTGCATTGAAACTTGAAGGTTTTAACAGGTTTTAAATTCTGGTTTCCCTTTTGAGAATGTTTGCTTTTGGGACATTCTGCTTGAATGGGTAGTTCTTGGATGTGTTGAAAGGGCTGAGGTTTCCTTCTGCCTGTGCAAACAAAGCTGAAAGCTCTGATTTAGGCTGAACTATTGTGTGCATTAATTTAGTTGAGCAAACACAATTAGCTATAATGAAAGAAAAGTATTTCTGTGCTGTACTGCAGGTGGGTGTTGCACTTCTCAGGGATGGATTATGATGTTGACAGGATCTGCCCTAACACAATTTGGTATTGTCGTTCTTTTTGCTACTTCACATGGGGATTCATGTTGGTAAAAAACCCCAACCAACATTACAAAACCAAGATAAAGTAATGATGCATAAAATATTATAACAGGGCAAAATTACATCTGACCCAGAAGTCTTTCTAGATGGTCAGTGAGGTCAATTGTGAGTAATGGTGACAAAGCTCGGGAAATGATATAGCTTCATAGACCAGAATTTTTTTTAGGTAGCCCAGTACAAATTAAATTTCAAGTAGCAGTTCTGTCCCCGAGTACTCAGTTTGCTGCATGGCTGGTAACAGGTAGTTTCACCTGCTTCTTGTCTCTTGACTGCTTCTGAATGGAAGGCACATCATGAGACAAGACTGCAGCATTACAGCAGCTCTCTGCTGCTTGGAAAGCTGCACAGTGGCTGTTGAAACTCAATATAATTTAACATCGGCAGTAATGCTGATCCACTTTGGATAAAGAATTAGAATGGCTCCAGGGTTGGCTGACCCCCCCTGGCTCAAGTCCTGTGAGATACAGAGCATGAGTAATCCCAAGGATCCAGAGAGAACAGTAGCTGTTTGAGGATTATAGGAACATCTTTTTGGTAGCTAGTGATGAAACCAACTTTTATACCCTAGCCAAGAAGTGTGAGGCCATGGTGTTATTAGCTGCTCCTTTTATCACAGATCTATGCATGAGTGGGAGAAGTAGGATGACACATGCAGGGGTCTCACATAAGGACCTAACAGCAAAAATGACAGAGCAAAGGAGGAATTTTTCCAGTTGATAAACCAGGGTGTCATTCACATAGGTTCAGATAGGGACTGAAAGCACAATTAGTATAATGAAACCAGACAAAGTAAGAACTTGTCTAAATCCAAAATTGTAATGAAAACCATGAAATGTCAGCTCACAGGTGTAGTGTGAGAATTTTTCTAAATTTTATGTTGTACAAGTATTTTTCAGCTAAGTACAGATATCAACTCACTGATTCCATAGTCTGAACTCTTAAGAGATTTGTTCAAGACTCCCAGGGGTTTCAGCAGGAGCTAACCCTCTGGTTATTAGGCTCCTGGACCCAGATGCCAAGCTTTGCACATTGAAATAACTGCAATTGCCTCAGCAACCATGTGGTGTGGGAGGGATCTTTCAGGATATGCTGCCTGGGGACAAGAATTATTAATACTGCAGTAAGCAGTGGTGCAATATTCTGCCACACATCACAAACAAAAAAACCCCCAGACTTTGAAATGAAGTAGATTTCACTGTAAATTGGAAGAAATTAGTTATGTTTACCTACATAGTCAGTGACAGATGAGTTGAAAGTGTAAGAAAAGAGCAGACAACTCTATAAGTGGCCAGGCTTCCTCCTCAGTTGTGAGTCCCTGAAAACTGAACCTGTACACAGACTTCTTTGCAGCTGACTATGATAAATAGGTAGATATCTCATTTTTCTCAGTGCAGTTTATGTGCTGAGATGTAGAGAGGTGTATATTTCTCAGATTCAGAAGGCACTGAGAAGAGTGGAAAGAGGAAAACCTTGTGTAGTTAAGAATAGAAGCACTTCTAGAAATTCTGAGCAATAAGCAATCCATTGTCAGTGCAGGAGAGTAGGGTGAAGGGTGATTTAAGTACTGAGTAGCCTCAGAAGAGTTAGTTCCAGAGAAAAAAAGAGACAAGTGAAGGAAAGCTAGAGGCAGAAAGTGATTGCAAACACTTTGATTAACACCCTTTTTGTAAAGTCATCTCTGTGTAGACATGGTAGCTGACCTTAAGCTGCTGGGAGCCACTGGCTGAGTGAGAAGGATGCTCACCTGGCCAGCACTGGCTGTTCAGTGTATTTGGCTTCCTGCAGCCCATCCCCTTTCCCCCAGGATGATGAGCTCATAGCAGATACTCTTCCACTTGGCCGTGTGCCACAGACTGAAGTGGATTTGGAATGTGATCTGTATTAGCAACAAGCTCATGCTATACTGAGGCAGCTCTTGGTATATTGCTTTTGCTGTAATGCTTCTCAAATAATTATGATTTAATTGTGTTACAGTCATTCAGACTAACCTATGGCTGCATTATCTCATGCTTTTTTTGTGGGCAGATTTTACTCAGCCTGTTTGGCAACTGTCTCAGGACATGTTAAAATTCTTCTTCCATTTGTCTGTTCACATTATATTCCTGTCTGATGGTGTAACATTACACACGGTTCTCAAAAGGTCATGCCAGCATTTTTGCCCTGTACTTTCTGTAATTCTACCTGCTTCCTTCTCAAGCAGCACTGAAGCATCCATACTTCCTTTGCATCTAACCACTTACTTCAATGTGCCCAAAACATGCAAACATTTGCTTCCTGATGGTAAATAACTTGTCTTTTTGTAAATGGTGTTGTACATACTGCACACAAAATGCAGACCAAAAGAACAACTGAGATGCAATAAAGAGAGAGAAAAATGCAAAATGAATTCTCTTATTGTAGCCTAGTAAAGATCTTTGCGCATTATAGAAAGTTGCCGCTGGGATTGTCCTGGGGCCAATGTGTGGGCTGTCCTGATACTTCTGTGGCAGAAGCAAACATGGTCACACTCCTGTTTTCACACTCAGACTGCAGCCAGGATTGTAGCAGCACATAATAGCAAAAGAGTAAAATTTAAGTGTAGCAATTTGCCATAAGTAGTAATCACTGCTGTAAAAAGAAGAAAGACATTCATTCAAGCCTGTGGTTACATATGTATAGGTACTCAAATACATCTACAGATGTTTGCTACCCACTAGGAAAGCTGTTTTTAAGAGTGGGATTGTTGAAATGAGGCTGCAAGAGGCATTTTGTGTAGAGATTGCTTCTGCCAACCTGGTGGAGTACAGGCTGAGTAGTTCTTAAAATGCCTTTCAATAGATATTATAATTGTAATGCAGGCACACATTTATAAGTGTATGTGAAATAAAAGTCTGTAAGTCAACAAGAACGAATGAATAATGCAAGTGCAAATTAGAGACTTTGTTGAAGCAATAACCTCTGACAATCTAGGTGGCATCAGAAAAGCCACAAATGGCAAGGTAGAAACCAATGATTTTATATTGGCTGCAGTGGTAAGTAATGGAAGGAAATCTTCCTGCCCTTCCCTGACATTAATTTCGACTGTGGATTAAATTTTGTTCCCTGCTATTCTGACTATTTAAATTATTATTCTCTGGCAAGGTCACCTGACACAGCTGTAGAATTACTATGTGCAGTAAGGTACAAGGACAGGCAGTATACATCATAACAGCTTCTCTTGCTCTAGTCCCAGTACAATTGTGGGTTGCAAAATAGAAAAAAAATAGATGAGGAGGAGATGTACTGTCATTTTCTATGACTCACAGGTCTTAGGAAACCTTGTTAAACAAAATTTCCAGGTATTGCATTAATTTTCTTGAGCATTTTTTTCAAATATGTTGCTCTCTTTGCCCCAAATGAAGTGTTTGCAGAGACATGATACTCTTTCCCCAAATTCAGCTAACACATAATAGGGGAAAAAAAAAGTAAGATACTGCTTTATAATTGGAAAAAAATAGCAGAAGTCCTTGAGGTTTTTTTTATTTTATTTGTGTCAAAGTCTGAGGAGATGGATAGAAGTATCTTGCCACAAGGGTGACTTTTGTAAGTCAGCCTCTACCAGCCTCACTGAGTCAAATATTTTCACTTTGACAGAGAGGACAAATTTTCAGGAAACATGTCAACACCTTGGCCTAACTCACATAATGGGCCCAGGGTTTTGCCTTGAGCTTCAGGAAAATGCAGGATTCATTTTGAGTGAATGCAATAAACCTGAGTCTTAGATCTTTGATGTGGCCACCAGCTGCCAAGTGCATGCTTTCCTTTCTGTGTTTGGGGGTGTTTTTTTGTCTTGCTTTGTTTTGTTTGGTTAATTGTTAGGGGATTTTTTTTGTTTTGTTTTGTTTTGTTTTTTTAATTTTTGTTTGTTTGTTTGTTTTGGTATCTGTTCCTGTTTGTTTTGTTTGTTTTGTTTGGGGGTTTTGGGGTTTTCTGTTTGGTTTGGTTTGGTTTGGTTTTCGTTTGGTTTTGCTGTTGTTTTTTTCAATTTTAGGTTTTGGGCTTTTTTTTTCTTTTTTTTTTTTTTTAATTTATTTTTTCTTTTTTGTTATTTTTGTTATTTTTGTTTTTATTGGGGTTTTTTTTGTTTGTTTTTTTAATTTGTTAGTTTATTATTTTTGAATTCCCCACCTCTCTCTTTGTATTCTTCCTGTCGTCCTGGTTTTGCCATTTCTCACACTCATTACTGGAAGCGGAATTTGTGACAGAAAGAGTAGAAGAGGAATCTCTAAAATTAAACTTCACTTTTAATTGCTAATCAGCATTAGAAAAAAACAGTGATGTATTTGTAGATTGCAGTGGAATACAAGTTAATTTTACCACTTGTGTTTGTTTGTCATTTAGAAGCTCAAATGAGTCCCAAGCAGTACTGCAATGTAAGTATACAAGACAGCAGATAAACCCAGAGCATGTCAGGAACATCCCTCAGGACTTCACAAGCAAATTCAATCTACTCACATCAGGCACATCCAACTGGAAGAAAAAAGAACATTGGAGGGAACAGGGAAGTTCTTCATAGTAGAAATGTTTTAATAACTGTTTGAGAAATGCAACAAAAGGTTTTCAGCTTGGAGGAGCCACGTTTGAGGAGAAAATGACTCACACAGGATGTATAGGAGCATGAGGGATAGTTTGAACTGAACTGAACAGGAAAAGAGAAACCTGATTTTCCAGCTACTTTTTCTTAGGCATGTTAACAGGTAGCATGAAGGAGAAGAGGATAGGCCAAAACAGAAATGGGGCTGAGTTAATTGCAGGGTGACGTGGCTCGCCCTCTCTCAG
>VWZS01001012.1:73843-198336 GCA_013397075.1 Rhabdornis inornatus | reverse complement strand
GGTGAGGTCCGGTCCGCGCCGCCCCACCCGGCTGGAGCCGCCGCAGCCCCCCCGCCCGCGGGGAGCGCGCCGCCGGTGTCCGCCACCGGCGCGGTGGTGCGGGCAGCGTCCCGCCGGGGCCCTTCCCTCCCCGGGACCTCCCCGCCGCTGCTGCCCTGGGCACCCGAAAGCGTGGGATCCTCTTCCCTTTGGGGGTTTTCCATCCCTGAATGACCGCGCCGGTGTCCCCTGCGTAAATGTCCTGCAAAGGTGCCCCAGAGCTTCAACAAAGGGTGCAGGTGTTCCCTCGCCAACTCACCTAGCTTCCGCGGATCGGCTTCCCGACGCTTTACTGACCAAAGGGCAGGTTTGGCCAAGAAGAAGCAGTAGATCAGGTAACCTTAAGAGCAGCGTGCGGAAAGCCAAAAGGCGCTGGATTTCCCCAGCTGCTGGTGCAGGTCTCCCATGCCGAAATGGTGGGAGTACAGGTGATACGCGAGGTGGGCAGCACTTCAGCTAACTTCCAGAAATGCTTCAGGAGGTCAGACGAACAAATCTGCGGTATGAGTCTTGCCGTGGCCTTGTATTAGTCAGGTGAAAATAATCTGACCCTTTGACACCAGGGTCTTAGAAGGAGCCAAAGTAATTCTTCCGTTTTCCCCAGATGTTTTAGAGCTCAAGGACATAACTGGACTTAAGGAGATCTGCTTGAAGTAAGATTAGCCAAGATTAAAATAATCTTGGTAAAGTCATAAAATTTTCCAGTGATTATCTTAAAAAGAGATCTTTTATTATGTGTTCACAAATGATCTTGGACCTCTCTAGTGGGCTGTTTTGGATAATTGTGTAAGGCAAGTGAGTTGACAGAACTCTTGTTGAAAACTGGAAATTACTTTGGACTCCTTCAGCAGATACTCTGTCTTCTGAAGTTGTTACAGTTTGCTGTATCTTGGCAGTTACTGCTGAGATAATAGGCCATAGCGGGTTTTTTGAAGATAAGCAGTTTATTAAATGGTGAGGTTTTTGTAGTCTGTTCTTCTAGACACAATGTTGGATTTTTTGTGTGTGGAAAAATCTTCAGGAATTTATTTGTATACCTCCAAGAAAATGTTAGGTAGTAGACATTTTGCATCAAAATTGGTCAAATTACTTTTCCTGCTCAGGAAAGGACTGTGAACAGACATTCAAAGTGACAATCTCGGGGGAAAAACTTGTGGTTGCATTGCTGTGTAGGGCAGTGACCATCTTCAGATGCTTATTCTGGGGTGACCACTGAAGTATTGTAGCCCTGCTGTGTGTGTGCTGTATCAACTTACTCACATGCTGTAATGCATAATCCTGTCCTTTCTCATGAGCCTGAAGGCTTTTGTTTGGAGACTTTTGAGCTGAACCCTTGTGCCTGCTTCCATTCACGTGTGAGGTCTAATTCAGTAGTCTTTTTTAGCTTGTTTGTGTACCAGTAAAGGAATTGCAAGAGTTTTTATAGTCCTGCCCCTGATAAGGCAGCATTCTGTCTTGGTTACCTAGTCTTGACCAGAGGAGGAAATATCCATGACAGCCATCTCAGGAAATAATTCAATCTTTGTTGAGAACAAATATAATTATATTAAGTAAACACTGTCTAAGATGAAGTCTAAACAGTGTCTGATTCATTACCTAGATCAGTTGTTTACTTGCCTTTGTGATATATATGAGAGTAACACATGCTGCTTCATCATTTTCTGAGAAACATTATTGTTATTACTAAATTCATATTTTGGATTGGAGTGCTTTCCACCTCAGAAGCTGCTCAGGTAAGGGATATGAGTTATGAAACAGTAATGACTGTATTTGACTACTAGCATTGCTCTGGCACATTACTGGGAACCTGTCAGAGCCCAGGAATATGTCCAGAGGTTAGGACATGCATACCCTGCATTGTGTTAGGAGAGGCAGAGCTGACTCCCTGAGCTGAGCTTGTGTCTTGGAGTGTGCTCCCTGCAACACCTGGGAACAGCGTGTGCCTTGGTGCAGCTTCAGCATAAGGGAAGTAGAAGTTTAATCTAAACTGCTTCTCAGAAATGCAGTGATGTGCTCTTTGTTCAGTCGTAGAAATGTGTGTGTTCGCTCTGTTGTCAGTTGCCCAAAAGTTTGTTAAGCTAAAGATGACAGATAAATAAATCTTCCTGTACAACACCCTCCTCCCTTTTCTTGCGCTAAAAGCTCTAACCAGCAAAATGAAATTCCTTGTCAAACAGTACCAGCTTAAAATAGAATTTAGCTTTTTTTAGCTAACTTCAGGTGATACCCTTTTCCTCTCTTCATTGTAACCCTGGGCACTTTTAAATAATACCAAAGCACTAAGGATGCAAAGATGAAAAGATTTGCTGTGTTGTTATTTTCTATGTTTATAACTGTCAATGTTTTCCTGCTCACAGCAGCAGACAATAGGTAATACAGAAGATCTTCTAGTGTTATAAATATGTACCTTTAAAAAAATATCCTTTCAAATATTGTGTTACCCTTTCTTTTCCTGATTTAAAGGATTTCAGAGGTCTTTAGGAGAGTAAAAATAATTAATGTACAGAGAGTTTTCAAAACAAAAATGAAAGTGGAGAAGTAGCTGTTTAGGAAGGAAATGAGAACAAAGTGCCAGTAACAGTAATACAGATAGTTGGAGATAACGCCTTTCTTTCCAAAAGAAGGCTCTGACTGGCGCATATGCAGAAGTTAGGAGGCTGTTCTCTGGGTAACCTCACATGGAACTTCCTCCATTTGAGGAAAAAGTGCTTGTGGGATTTGGAGTGAGAGATTAAGTATTCATTTGCATTAGCAGAAATATCTAAAGACAATAAACTAATTCTGATCTTTAAGAACTTTCGGTTTCCAATCTAAATCAAATCACCAGGAAAATATATTAAGGTCTCTTCTCAGAGTCTTAAGTGCACATCTTCTTTTGTGTAAGGATACCTGCTGTGTGATAGTAAGGATTGTAATGCTACCAAATATTTAGGCAGAGACTCTGTTTATGGCTGTGAGAAAAAAATAGGTAGAATCACTGATTTAATTACCATTTTGTGTCTTTTGGATGCTTTCTGATACCTTCTGGTCTTCTGGATCAAGGGGTCACAGTTCTGGAGCCAGCAGGAAATGAGTGAGAATCATAGAATCACAGATTTTGCTGAGTTGGAAGCGACCCACCAGGATCATGGATTCCAGCTCCCGGCCCTGCGCAGGACACATCAGGAGTCACACCATGTGCCAATCACACCACTGAGGCCATTCATCCTAACAAGATTGCTGTAGGGATCCCAGTTACAGTATTTGTTGTTCTCCAGCGAGATGTGTTGCTAATGATCAGCCTCAGAGGTATAGCCTTGAAGCTGCTGTTGTCAAGGAGTAGGTAGTACAGCAAGCAGAACCAATGGGCTGAAACAGTAAAGAAAGATTCGTTACTGAAAAGTTGAAAGCTTATTTAAAGGAATAAATGTACTGTAGGTCAACTTTAACTCTCCAAATCTGACCAATTGCAAATTACCCCATTCATTTGTCTTTATGAAGGACAGTAAGGAACAGTGTCTAGTGCGTTCCTAGGGTCCAGAAGGAGATAGTAAGGTAGTAAAAGATTTGCTGGAAGGGTGTGCCTGACCTTGCACAAGGCAGAAATGTAGTGATGAGATTGCTAAACCCACAAAATAAATTCTGTAGTCTGTCTTGTTCACAGGTGTAATGAGGAGAACTTCCTGAAAATTTGGCACAGGCTGCTTGGCCTTATATCTGGGGACCTCATGCTTCACATTTGAAGCATTACAGTAAATTCAGCATTTTCCATAGCTACTACACCTGAGCCACCAAAGGACTTGCCATATATCGAAGATATTTAATTTTCTGTGTCTGTAAGTCACATGATTTTACTGGGGTTTTGTTGAGGTCTTATTTGTTTATCAGTAGCTCTCAGACTTTCTGGTCTGTGTTGCAGGGGGTTTTTCAAAGTGTGCATGAGTAGTTGGACAACAACTGTCCCCTTCCTCCTATCACCCCTGAAAGTGTGCATGTCTCGGGTACCAGATGTGCTTAACAAGAGCTTGTGAGGTCAGTCTCCCACCCTTAGACATTTATACTCTCATCTTCCTGCCAGGACAGCTAACTGTCCTTGCTGCCAGATGTCATGGCACCCGTGCCAGAGTGAGGGAATAGTAGTTGCCCTTGGATAGGGAGAGGAGGCTTTTCTGAGTGACCCGGTCAAGTGGCAATTCTAGCACAAACCAGATGATGATCTTGCAGCTGGGGCTGTGGGCCTTCACCAGCTGCCAAGTTTAAACATTACAATTCCCACGTGGCCAATAGAAGGTGGAGAGTTTATGATGTGGAGGCAGAAGCTTCAGAAAAAAATGAAGAAATAAAAGCTGAATGGACATTTTCTGAGCTTTCTGGTGACACCCCTTCTCCCACGCTTTAGGAACTGCTAATATCCTGTATACCTTGGCTGATTGTCCCTGAGATCTTAATGACAAGTTGCAGACTGAACTTGAAGTGTTATTGTGGTTTAAATTAGATTCTTTGTGTGGAAAGCCCATAAGAAATTGTTCACTTTCCCTTAAGGAGTAAGTGTGCTTAGAACAAAAACTGGGACATGGGAATTTGCAGTTGATATCATTATTGGAGGAAAGGCAGGAATTGAAATAAGATAAAAAATCTGATGTAAAAGGGACAGTGGTGTTCAG
Source organism: Rhabdornis inornatus (assembly GCA_013397075.1). Lineage (NCBI taxonomy): Eukaryota > Metazoa > Chordata > Aves > Passeriformes > Rhabdornithidae > Rhabdornis > Rhabdornis inornatus. The sequence continues at coordinate 193,654 of VWZS01001012.1, read as the reverse complement.
TAGTGAAGGGATTTGAGTTTTCTGAACTTGGTAAAAATCATGATGCATGGTGGTACATAAGTGATTAAATGACAAAATAATCTCTCTCCAATTGCTTTGTATAGTTATCTATACATTGGTCACTTTTTTAACTGGTTTGCCTTTCTGTAATTGAGTGACAACAACACAAGGGGCACTGCTACTCTGGCATTATCTGAAAGCTAAACACAGTCATTCATCACCTGGGTTTGAAAAGCTCTGTACAGGTGCAGGGCAAAACATGCAGGGCCTTCTACAATCAGAGCTGTAATAAGTCTGAGTGATATTCACCAGAAATTAACACCTTGGCAAACTTCTCGTGCTCAACAAGTTTGGTTTGAAGACTGTGCGCAGTGAGATAATGAGCTTGCTATAGCCAAAGTATTGCTGTTGTAGAAAGTAACCATCACTTCTTACAGTAATCTTTTGTGTTGCTAGCAACAATAATAGGCAAAATGTTTTGAGATATTAAATTATAAGTTTTTAATATGTGGTTTATCTAAATTTGATTTGAAAAAGCTTGTAAAAATCTATCACCCTTGGGAGAGTATAAAAACCCCAATCCCTATAATATTAAAAGGGAAATCGTTTGACAAGTGCTTCTAGTTATGTTGCAGAATCGATGACCACAGAGCAGATAGTGTGAAGAAATGGGGAAAAAAAGAAAGCCTATATGATACCTACAATTTAGTATACATATATAAATTATATTTAAAATTACTTGAACTCTCTTACCGTGCAAAAAACCCTTCTATTAAGTTAGGTAAAGAACTCATTATCTCAAGACTGTTATTTATGTATATGTCTACTCCTCTTTAAAGGGCAGTTTTGTACTATTTTTATGTATGTGACAAGATTCCTTTTGTCCTATTTTAGCTCCAGGTATTACCATTTGTGAATAATGTAAAAGAACTGGACAGCTGAAAAATCAAAGATCTTAAGCTAAGACTGGCATTTGCTTTTCAAGAATCCCATTGCAGGAGAAGAGGGATCTAGAGGTATCTAGGATACACTTGGCAGGATCCTCAGCATAGGATGAAAGGTGACTCTGCCCACTTAGGTAAGATAATGCAACAAAAACATAGCAGTTGTATCTGTTTCAGGGATTACACAGGTAAAACTATTAATCTGTTGCAGTACCTAATGAATAAACTTGTGAGTAACACCACAGAAATTAGGATCAACACCATGGACTGGGTAGGCTGTAATTTGTGGTTTTGGGGGAAAAAAACAAAACAGAAATGGTAATTTGTGCTGCTTAGGGGCCAGATAGTGGGGCATTGAAAATAGCATGTAATAATTCCTCTTTTAAATAAAATTCTAGGTGATAGTTAACTCTCAGTTTTAAAGCTGGTGAATATGGATGGCTAAGCTGAAGTAGTAGAAATTCTGATGCTAGTAAATTTTGTTATTGCAAAAGACTCATTGGGTCATCAGGGGGACAGCATTATCCAGAAGTACTTACGTAGATTTTTCTTCACATGACCAAGCAGCATTCACCTTCCCTAACCCAAGCTCAGCAGAGTTAAAATTGCTTGTATTGAGCTGACGTTCTCTAATGAAAAATGACAGCGTCTTTGTCCTATTTTTATCAGATATTAAATCAGCATTACAGGAGACTGCCAAGTGGAAATAGGGCTGGGTAAGCTGTAACGTTAATAGGTTTGACTTCTACCTTGAGGGGGGCTGGGAGGGTGCTTTTTACAGTAACTAGGCCATATCATCTGAGAGGGCTTTAAGTCTGGCAACAGTTGCATTTAATTACTAAATTTACTCTGTAAGTATGGAAAACAAATGTCTGCTCTGGACGATTAGTTTAAAATTAGCTACATTGAATCACAGACTGTTCTGAGTTGGAAGGGACACACAAGGATGATCGAGTCCAGCTTCCAGTGCTGCACAGAACTATCCCTGAGAGCCACACCATGTGCCTGAGAGCAATGTCCAAACATTCCTTGAACTCTCTCAGGCTGGTGCTGTGACCCCTTCTCTGGGGACCCTGCTCCAGTACCCAAACACCCTCTGGGTGAGGAACCTTTTCCTAATGTCCAACCTAAACCTCCCCTGACACAGCTCCAGGCCATTCCCTCAGATCCTGTCACTGGTCACCACAGAGAAGAGCTCAATGCCTGCCCCTCCTCTTCCCCTCATAAGGAAGCTGTACCTGCAATGAGGTTTCCCCTCCGTCTCCTCCAGGCTGAACAGACCAAGTGCCCTCAGCTGCTCCTCACGTGGCTTCCCCTCAAGGCCCTTCAACACTTTTATGGCTGTCCTTTGGATCTTCTCTAATACTTTAATATCTTTCTTGTGTTTCAGTGCCCAAAACTGGACCCAGTGTTCAAGGTGAGGCCACCCCAGTGCAGAGCAGAGCGGGACAGTCCCCTCCCTAGCCCTTGGTGTGCCTGGTGCTCCTGAGGACAGGGTTATGGAATACATGCAGTACAGGCAGCTCTGTGCTGCTGCAGTTGGAGCTGCAGGTTGAGCTCTGGATGGCAGAGGTACCCCAGGCAAGAGGCTATGTATGAACTTGGATCCTGTGTATAACAAAGAGCCCAGGGGCCAGGTGACCAGACACTGGGAGGCACAGCAGGAGGCTGTACATACATCGAGGTTTGCCCACCCACGTGCTTTTCCAGCTGTGTGATGGATGTTTTGTCCAGATAGACACTGAGAGATCATATCAAAAGCTTTAGTGAAATCCTAAAAGATTACGTTGACTGGCTTTCCTTGATCAACTACTTGGGTTACCTTGCCATAAAAGGAAATCGGATTTGGCAAGCAGGGTTTCCCCTCATGAAGGCATGTTGGCTGTGACCGATGACTGTGTTATCTTTCACAGGTTTCCCAATACCTTCCAGAATAATCTCCACAACTTTGCCCATCACTGAAATGAGACTGACAGGCCTGTAGTTTCTAGGGTCCTCCTTCTTGCCCTTTTTGAAAATTGGAACTTTGGTAACCAGCTTCCAGTCAACTGAGATATCTATAGATTCTCAACACCTTTCAAAAACCACCCAGAGGCGCCTTGAGATGACATAGCCAGGTCGTTAGTTATTCTTGGATGAATATCATCAGGCCCCATAAATTTATATGGATCCAGCTGGAGCAGCAGATTCCTCAGAACTTCAGGGTCCCCTGGGAGTTTAGCATTTTCAGAGCCAGGGTAGTCCATCATCGGTGTTGAAGACAGAGGCAAAGAAAGCATTAATCATCTCCACCTTGTCAGTATCCCTGCGTGTGAGGTGACCACCCTCATCCTGTAACAGACTGATGGCATTTCTGCACTGCCTTTTGACGATGTATTTTAAAGGAATCATTTTATTGTCCCCCACAGTTCTGGTCAGCTTCAACTCCAGTTGAGCTCATGCTGGTCAAAAGGCTACCTCCCCCATCAGTTTTCTCTAATATTTTTGTGAATCAAAGGGAATTTATCATGCTTGAATCTGTCTTTAGCAGTCCATCCACCTCTGCCTCACAGTGCATTAGTTTAGACACAGTTTTGATGAGGTTCCCCTATTACTAAGTGCAGTGCTTGGGTGGTGTGTTGAGGAAGGAAGATGTCCCCAACAAAGGGGAGTAGTTAGCAGCCAGCAGCGTGCATGTCCTCACAACCTGTGCTGTTTAGACCTGGATTTGGGGGTTTTCTGGCTGTTCACTTAATGCAGGTTGTAGAAGAAAAAATTAAACTCAGTGGGCTTCTATAAACTTAAATGGTTTAAGATTGTGCTTTATGGCAGATTAGGATTTATCAGTTTAATTATAGCCTCCTCCTCTGTGAAGGAGCTTGTGGGGAAGATATGTGCTTTTGTGGAAAAAGAGTATTCTTTTTTTAATAGCTGTACAAAGATATGGAGGAGAAAGCTGATACTTGTATTCTACCTTTGTTTTTCAAATAAGCATCTTTATTGTGTTCCCTTTGCTTGGGATCAAATAATTTTTAAATATTTGCTTAGTCATTGGAATATCATTTGAATTGGCACATCTGAAATTTGAAAAAATCCAAAACAGTATGAGCTGTTTTTCAGATAGGTTGGTGCTTTCTTTCCAGGTGCATTTTTTTAGCACAAAATTCCTATTTTTTGAAAACCCATGGATTTCCTATGTGGGAATAAAATATTTCTCTTACCAGGCTGCATGCAGATATTATTACTGAAACAAAAATGACTACTTTTGTAATTAAGAGATGATGCTTTAAAAAGAATTGTATTAATCAGGAATCAAGCGTGCTTCTCCCTGCATAAGCATACGTCTTTTCAAGAGAACAAATTGCTTTTTTATTTTTTCTCTCTATTATAAGAAACTAATTGCTTGCTACTCTATGGTAGCATGTACTTTTAAGTTTCTTTCACTGTGTCTTCTTGAATCCCTCATTCTCGTCCTTGAATGTGGTAACATTTTGTAGTATTGCTGTTGCTTTCCTAGGTTACAATGTATTTTCCTTTAATTTCTTTCTGGAACCTTCAGTTGCAAATAGCATCAGTCAGTGCTGATGTGTGAACCTCTGAGCAGCAGGAGAGAATTGAAGGTAAAAGTTTGTATGCTGTTTACATGTCGAAAACTTGCTTTACAGGTGACAGTCTCAAAATATAATTGTTAGTGAAATTACGGCATGAGCAGATGGTGCTCAACCCACAAAGTTTTGTACTTATTTTTGTTGTCTCTGAAGAAATTAGCAATGAAAATGGCTCAGCAAGAACTGTTCTGAGTTGAGTCAATCTTTTTAATAAAGCAGAAAGGTATTATTTTAAATACTGTGTTTTAGAAAAAAATACAGTATTTTTAATGAAATCAAGTGCAGTCTTTTTCAAGCGTTTTTGCCACAGTTTGGGGATTAAAATTTGCTTTGGTTTTAACCTGCAGTGAAACATTTTCTTTTTAAGCATTAATAAATTAACAAAGGGCCAAAGCATAGCATCCCATTTTATTTCTCAGTTCCTGCCTTTATGTTTTTGAGATGTTGAGGCATTGTCTTTCTTTTCAGTTAAGAATTTGAGCTATGGCAGAGAAAGTATTTACTGTTTTAAATTTGCTGTAGAAAATGTCTCATCTGTAATAACATTTTGAAGTAAAACCTTAGAAAAGTAACCAAGCTACCTCTTTAAAAAAGTTCCCTTTTTTCCCTACTGAGGAAAGAGGATCAAGAAAGACAGTATTAAGATAATGGGTTCTTCAGAGAAAGTGGATTGTTCTCTGCACACTTTAGTCTTGAAACAAGTTTTGCTACACTCTCAGTTAAATGAGGCCTTGAAGTCAGTTCTTCAAGGCTTGTAATATATTGCTTTTATTGGACTACTTCCCCTGCTCTGGCTTTGCTATTCCATCTTCACAGTGTTATTCTAACATTTCAAAGTCTTTGAGAAGCCTTAAACCACAGCTATTAAATATATTGTTTTTTTTCTCACCTCTTCCATGTTTTCCACCTTTATTTCCCTCCCCACTATGAAGTATGTTCTGCTTTACAGAGCTGGGATCTTCAGTAGTGATGGCATGAGAAGAGTATCTCAGTAAACAGCAGAGATAGAAATGTGCAGTAGGTGGGGTTTTGTTGTTTGCTTCTTTTGATGGAATATGAGATTCTAGCTGTGGTAAATGTATCACTCACTTCTAATCGCAGAGTTCTTAACCAAGAGCCCTCAAATACAGAAGGATGCTTCATGGGCTTCCTGTGCCTGAGCTCTTGTTGGTGAGTAAGAATTTCCTGCTGCCTTTTAGATAGCTTTTTGGAGATCTTCAGCTCCAAATTCTGATATTTCAGTCAGTATGAGTAAGGTACTCCTACAGCATGAGATTTACCAAGTTAGTAAAGAGGTCTTGAGTACTCTCTGTAGAGGTATTCCAGCCCTGCATGTCTGAAGCAAGACTGTGATTTAGTTCCTTGAATGCATATGTTTGATCTTGGTGAGTCCTCTGTCCCTCATTGTGTTTACTTAAATACTTGCCTATTTTTTTGTTTATGTGAACACTACAGGAAAGTTTGTGCTAAGAAAGGACAAGAAATGTTAACCTGACAATGAGGCAGTGAAGCTCTTTGAGCAGGTCCAGGTATAATGTTGTCCTTCAGGATCATCTGAAAACCATCCTCAAGGAGAGCAGCTATCCATGAGGCTGGAATCAAGTCTGGGACCAGACTTTGATGCCAGACTTTGGGCAAATGTTTACTCTGGCCCAGCTTTGGCAGTGGATGATGGGACCCCTGAGTGCTTATTGACAGAGCAGTGAGTAGGTGTCCAAAGTGTCAAAGTCATCACCATTATTTTGTGTAGAGAAACAGTGGGGGAGAAATCTCTGCAAGATGCAGAGTTTCTGTCTTAGAGAGCAGGCTTACCTTTTGCATGAATAGGCACATCAGTCACCTCTCAGGGAGTTAACAAGTTTTGCTCCGTTTATTATCTTCTACCACGACTGGTGATGACAGGGGAGTTGTCAAGCTGTTGTGATAAAAGGGAGCAGACTGCCAGGATAGTTCATGTAGCTTTTAATCTTTGTGTATGCCTGAGGGGCCTTGGGAAAAGAGGATGGCAGGGAGCAGGCTGGATTAATTTTTCTGGATGAAATGGATATGTCCTGGGGGTTGGCCTACTTTAAAAATAATTAGAATTCTTTGAAATCTGTTGTCCTTGAGCACACTTCATCTGTCCTATGCCCTCTTTTCTCTGATTCTCATATGCCTAGATCTTGTTGTTGAGAGATGCCGTGTGCCTCTTTGGGAGGCATTTGTTTTGATAATATTTCCCAGGGGTGCATAATTTCTGAATCAAAGCTGACTTGCATGTGTGTGTGTGGTGAAATGCACACAGGGACTGCAGGTAATCAGAGGTACCCAGTTGTGATTTTGCTCTTAAGCCGAGAACAGAGAGGCTGCTTGACTTACAGTGAGGTGTGTGAGACATTGATTCTCAGTTCTTAACTTTTATATTTACTGGAAACAATGATGTGGTTTTTGTCTTTAAAATAAACTTTAAGAAATAATCCTGCACATTTGCATCATGTGACAAAGGTATGGTTGGATCCTTACAAGGGTCCTTGATGGTGATCATTGACTGCAGTCAGCACAAGCCTGTTAGTGTAGTGAGATGCATTAATCTTGCTTATATCTTGGTTATTTCATGTTTTTATTCCAATCTCACCCTCAGCTAAAGGATGAATACCTCATTTACTCTATTTCTTTTCTTTCTGCTTGTTTGGAATTTTTCATCTTTTGTTCTTTGTGGGAATTGGGAGAGTTAATAGGCTTATTCTCAGAACCCCCTGTTCAACAGCTTAAGAATATTCTTGTGTTGCAGTAAGGTATTAGGCGATGGATATCTGGAATTAAGGAAGAAAGATAAATGGTCGGACTTCTCCTCTTGACTTTATAATAGCTCAGGCAATGTATCTTGTAACAGGTTTGTCACAGGATATAACATGCTAAGGTTTTTATGCGAAAAGTAAGTTTTCATTTTAAACTCTACAATTCATGTCTTTGATTAAAGAAGCCTTCACAGCCTTAAGCATTGAGCACCAAATTTTTTACTAATAGACTTGGCCAGTTAGCATTGCTGCAAAGGAGGGGCATATTGAACAGGTTTTTGAACAGGTTTTATCTTGTATGATATTTGCAAGAATTTATTCTGTACTGATAGCTTGTCAAAATACTGTTTGCAGTCTAATCCCAGCAATCATAATTTTCCAGGAGTGGCTTCATAGCTGTTAATTTTTAAGAAACAGACAGAACTTTTATCTATAATTTGGTTTATCTACCAACCATAATGTACTACTTAATGTCACCAAAGGCATGATGTTGCGTGCAGAATTCATTATAATTTTTAGGCTGATGCTTTAAAAATATATTTTATTAGCATAACAAAATAATCTTGACTCTGATGCCTTAAAATGTTCATTGATGAGAATGCTTCTGCATGTCAGAAATAATTATTTGTTTTTTTCCTTTTTTTACTCTCCAAGCTGAGATTTCTTTATTGCAAAGCATCATACTTTTTATATATTTACTAAAATGCATGGGCATTTATTTTAAAGCTGAGTATTACTGATGAGGAAGTTAAGATTTCTGATATTCTGTAAGTCACTTTGGCTTTACATGTGGAAACTTTTCAGCAGTGTATATTTAATAGATCTGTTCATAGCCTAACACCAAACCCCAACAACTTTACTGCAGGAAGTCCATTTTCTGCCCTACATGCATTTATTAATTATGTTATGCCTCAGTGTTCCTTAACTGATTTTATACTGTATGGTCTATAGCATTCAAAGAAACTTTAAACTGTGTTAAAAAGACCAGTTCTGGCAACTCAAATGTTTTATAACTGGTACTGTTTTTATCCCAGTGCATGTTAACCTTCATGATGTTCCTTTACCTTAATATATTTACTTGAAAGTTTTGGTTTCTTAACTTACTTTGTCTACAGACTGAAGACATACCAGCACTAGGCTGACACATTCCCTAATACTCTTTCTTATCTAGCTGTAGTGGCATAAAAGAGTGAGAAAGTACATAGAAGGTAGTTCTGCCTGACATTTGGGTGCACTTTCTAAGGAAAGGGTAGCTTTGGACACCTAGAAATACATATTCAAATCATCATGCTGTGGAAGGTCACCAGTTCTATAAATATATTCTAATGAAAACTCTATTGAGACTCAGAACTTTCCTGAAAAGCGAGAAATGCCCTTTCCTGGTGGAGGGCAACTGCTGGTTATGCACATCTTCCCTCTCCTCCATGAAGATAAGAATGTGCAGCTTTCTCCTTAGTTTTGTAGTAAGAAAGAAAATAATCCTTTGTTTTTAGATTTTATTTGAAAGAAGAAAGTGGGATTCATATTGATAAGAATATTTAACAGGAACATACTTTGTTTTGTAGAGCATAATGATGTTCCTGCATTACCATAATGCCACAAGAATCTCTGAGAGAGCAGTTGTGGGCTCGTGACAGCACCCCAGGGGAAGTGAACAGACCACTCAAAATAATCCGTTTTACTGTTGTGGGCTTCTCCTAGTTGGATTATTTCCACTTGGGTTATTTCTGATACAGGATCTGGGTGTGGTGGCTCAGTAAACCACACCATCGGGCAAGTCTGCTGCTTTTTTTTTTCTGATGTTCACAATACACCATGAGTATCTGACCCTAAACACATAAGTGTGCTGCCTTTTGTGTCTTTGCTTTATCAGCACAGCAAGTGAGTCTCTTCCAAATGAGAAGAAATTTTTAAGGAGAAGAACTTGGTGGGGAAGGTTTGTTGGCGTTTGTTTTGTTCACAAGAACCATAGAATGGTTTGGATTGGAAGTGACTTTAAAAATTATCTGGTACTAACCTCCCTGCACAGGAAGGCACACCTTCCACAGGACCAGTTTGCTCAAAGCCCCATCCAACCTGGCCTTCAACTCTTCCAGGAATGGGGCATCCACTGCTTCTCTGGGCAACCTGTTCCAGTGCCTCACCATCCTCACAGTAAATAATTAATTCCCCATATCTAATTTAAACTGACCCTCCCTCAGTTTGAAACCATTCCCTTGTCCTTATAAGTTCCTCTCCCTATCTCCTGTAGGGCCCTTTGGGTACTGGAAGGCTGTTCTAAGGCCATCCCAAGGCTTTCTCTTTTTCAGGCTGAACAATCCCAAGTGTCTCAGCTTGCCTTCATAGGAGAGCTGTTCCATCCCTCTGGCCCTCCTCTGGACTCAGTATAGTGCTGTAGTTGAGTTGTGTTGTCTTGTTTTGAAGGTACAAAAGAAGCCAATTCACTCAAGCCAGGCAGCTGCTGTCCTGCCATTCTGCACGTGCTTGTTCTCCCTGGTGTCCCTCAGAGGTGCCGAGAGTTCTGAGGATGGGCAGCCCTTGAGCCCTCTGTGTGCCTGTGCCCAAGTGATGGTTGTAGGCAGCTGGAGAGGCAGCAGTGTTCTCTGTGTTTCGCTACTCCCAGGCACTCTGTTTGTCAGCTACCCCTCACTTCCAGCAGCTTCTCCCCTGCCCCACTCCTGTTTGGAACTAGCTCAGCACTGGTATTTACCCTGCTTATGGACGCCAAATTCATTTGGCTTGCCCATGCAGCTGTCTACAGGGAGTCCTTGATCCAGCTCAGCATGCAGCTGTAAAGGTGCTCATGTTGGCACACAGACAGGACAAGAATGCATGGTATTGAAGTAAACTGACTGCAAAAATGTAGCCATCCCACTCCATAACACCAGCCTGAAATATCCAGCACCTATCAGACAGAGGTTTAAATCCAAAACAAATTAGAAAAACTAAAAATTTAAAGGCAGCTCATCTACAGCAACTAAAAAATACAGTTTTCATAAATCTTCTTCAAGAACTAGGTGCATCTTGTAATTCATATTTCTACTGTTCCACAGTTCTCATTGCAGCAGAAATGGAAACTATCCCCTTCAGGTTTTGCAGTATATCTGCAGTGATGAGAAGATAAACATCCCTGTAATGCATCAGTGTTGACATTCAGAAGCCTTCCAAACTTCACTTTTTAAATCAAATGGAAAAGTTAGCTTTGAGCCTCTTCACTCTGTAGGAAGAATGGGCAAGTGATTTTTTTTTCCTTCACCACATCTTGTATAAATCTGACATCCTTTACAAATCTGCAATTGGCATACTGTCAGGAATTATAGAACTGGAAGTGCTATACTAAACAAAAGGAAAATATGCTATTTCCAGGTAAAACACTATGTCTGAAGCAACAGCAAATGCATAGAGTTATGCTGTTCATGTTCTGTTTAAATTATTAAAAATGGAAAGCAGCATAGTAGCTTATTTTAAGCTGTTATTTTTTAAATTGAAATGAAATGAAAAGCAAGAAGTTCCAGGTTTTGGTGGAATTTTTGCACTGTTTGTTTTTCTTTATTTATATCATTTACTGGAAATGTTTAGTGCAACAGTGGATCAATCTGGTTTTTTGTGTCTTAGCTTACAATATTTGTCCAAGTCTATAACGCATAATAAAGTAATGTATTGAGAAAATTTTGATTTGGATAACTTGCATGTGACAGTTTTAAACAGGGCATATACCTCTTGCGTTGTGCTGTTGTCATTATTTGTCTGTAAGAACTTCTCAAAAGAAAGCATGTCATCCCAAAAGGCAACTGATTATTGGCAGCGATAATATTGGTGTGGTTGACAGCCGTGGGTCTCTTAGAGAAGCAGCTCTTTTATATTGCTTTTCCTTACCATTTTCAGTATAAGAGTTTTGCAGGTTATTGAACAGTAGCAAAACACAGTGGATTTTTGTGTGTGTTGTGTATTTTGATTAGAGTATCATCCGTGTGGATTTTGGTTTCTTTTGCTGATTCTGTTTTGATGTACAGTAAACAATTCTATACTGTTTACTGTCCTGTCCTGGTACATTTCCTAGTTCATCCTTCTGTGGTATTTGATGCCTGATGTATGTAGCTTCTCCCTTATATTGGAGATTGAAATGCTGACAATTTTCTTCTTTTGCAGTTCTTCCTTCTGGGAGGCACTGTCTCCCTCCCCGGTAAGACTAAAGTATGAACTGCCTTACTGACTCTTCATTTTCCAGCTGCAGGCTAGATTTTGCTGTGTTAGAGACAACAGACTCTCTTTCCCAGGGACTGCAGAGTTTTCTGAATTGAGTTTTCTGACAGTCTTTAACAAAATTGTCTTTGTTAGAAGTTAAATTGCAAGGCTAGCACGTAAAGGTCTTGATTCAGTGAACTGCATTTCAATTTAAACACCCATTTAATGAACTGGATAGACCATAAGTAGACTTTGTAATGTCTCTTCTATGTTAGATGCAATAAGTGAAGGGCACAGTTTTCATAAATGCAGTTATTAGCAGCCCTGTTTGAAACCCACAAGTAGTGCACATGCCTAGGGCTTGTGGAAGTCACTCCAGATGGAAACAGCATTACTGGGGTGATTATACCCTGAGGAAAGGCTCGCTGTCATTTTGAGGTCAATTTTTAGCCAGTGTTCCATTCTCAGTATTTACGTGGAGAGTCTGAATTGCCAGAACTTCAGATTTCATAACAAAAGTGTTAACAAGAAGTGAACATTTGTTGAAAAGATTGTGTTGCTTCAGAGAAATGCCTGCTGCTATGCTGGTTGGATGGTGAGAGTATCCTGCAGACAGAGGCACCATGCTGAGAAAACTGACTTCCATTTTTTCCAAGCAAGAAGGAGCCTCATGCATCTCTTTTGTGTGTGTTGTACACCCATTAAATTGAGCAGTGGAATGCTACAGTCCCATTGCTGAGGACTCAGTGCAGATGGAGAATGCTGTTCACTTGCATCTTCCCAGGATGTGTGGTCAGAAATGCCAGCCATAGTGTACCTGAGCTGGAAGCACAAAGGTCAGGGTCTACCAAACATAAGGAGGTCCCTCAAAAGATGTTCAGGGCTAGAAGTTAATCCTTGGTGCCATGTTAAGAGAAGGCAGTGGGATTTGAGTTCCCAGCTTTGGCTTGGAGAGTAATGTTTTGATCATTAGTCTCATACAGCTTCCAGTTTATATTGTTGGCACCACCATGGATCATCTGCACTAATAAAGTAAATGTCAGGGAAGTCCATTACTCGAAGTTCAGGTGCAGTGTGTCTGCCTTTCTGATTGGTCCTGTGGTCTCAAGGTGCCCACGCTAGCTTCCATGCTCCAAATAAAAGATACTGCATGGCAAGTGCAGAGAAATGTGCAAAGCTGGAAGCACAGTGGAGAACAGGCTAGTTTAGTGGAGCCCATGTAAGGAAGTTTGTGGATTGTATCATAGCATTCTTGCTGGCTGTCTAAAAGATGCAGATACCCCGGCTGTGCTAATACATTATGCGGCTTCTAAAGCAAAGCTACGAGATAGATTTTTATATTCATGATGTTTACCTCACAGCAAAACAATATCATTAGCTGTATGTGTCACAGAAAGAGTAGTCTGCTTACCAAGATTGATTTATCTGTTCAATAAATTGGTTTTTAATTTAGTGTTGCTGCAGATTTTTTTTTCATTTTATGCTTTAAATGCATGTACTGTGTTGATTTTTTGGGGTTTTGTAAGTATTTGGTGCAGATAAGAACTTACCTCAGTGGTTCAGTAGACTATAATTAATTCATTGGCAAATACCACACACATTCTCCTATGTAGGAAAGACCAGGAATGAATGCCAAGGAAAGATGAGATCAAATTGCAGAGAACACAACTGGTCACAAGTTATTTCCCTTCTCTTGTCTAGTCAAGCAGTACACAAGGTAATTACATAAATACTCTGAGTTTTTGAAATCTTTTGGGAGTTCAGATGAAACTTGCAAAAGAAGGTTTTAGACTGTATATATAATTTGCATAAAATGCAGGTTTTGGCTTCAGCTGGCTATTTCATTGAAGAAGCTTTCAAAATAGTAAGGTTGATCAAAATCTAAAAAGCAATTTTAAAAAATGACAGAAATAGACTGTGATAAAGCTTGAGGATGGTGACAATATTTCAAGATAAATGAAAATCTAATCATGTGGTTTGCTCCTTAATAGCAAGAAATATGAAATGAGATTGATGTATCTGTCTTTAAAAATTGAAGCAGACAAGATATAGCACAGAAAACTGCATCCCTTGATCAAGCATGTCCATTAGTGATGGATTTATTGTATTGTAAATGTCATTTACTTCCTGCATTATATAAAAGAAATGCATGTTTTTAAATAACCATCTGTCCCAGATGATTGAGAAACAAGAATGAAGTTCCTCTGCAGGTTTGAACTAGTGCAGTGTTCATAGCTGATGCCTGGAGAGCCAAAAAAGCTGACCCCAGCCACTTAGAACATGACGACTGATGGTTTTTGTTTCATTCTGCGGCTTTTTCTGAAAAATAATAGAAGTTGGATTTTATCTATAGTAAAGTTATGGATTATAATTGTAACTCTTTTATTTCAAAGCGAATGCTTGCGTTGTGGCTTAAGCCCAGCCAGCAGCCAAGCCCACACAGCCAGTCGCCCACTCCCCCACCGGTGGGATCAGGGAGAGATCAGACTGGTAAAAGTGAGAAAACTCCTTGTTTTTACCTGCTTATCTCTACAGTTTAAAACTGAATTACTTAGATTTTGATAGTTTCAGTCCAAAAGAAACAGTTTTATCTATTTCTTTCTTCAGTTTATAGAGAACATTCCTAAAATGGGCTTGGTCTTGGTAAAATTAAAAGCCTTGCTCCTTCCTCATCCACTCTGTAATAGTTCTACATGGGAAAAGGAGAATAATTTTTCCTTTTTGAAAGGAAATGAGGCTGGACAGAGGACATCTTACAAGTTCTTAAAAATTCTTAACATCCATCTGAATAAACATGAGTTCTATTTTTAAGATCTCATTGAAACATATGCATAAAATGAAGGCTATTCCTAGAGTGAAACAGAACGTGGAAGGAAGAATGACTCAACTAGAAAGGTCACAAGCCTCATTTAATGTTGAAATGTAGTGATAAGAACAAATCTTGTATTGAAGTCTTGAGTGATGCTGTGTTCTAAGCCATTTCACCTTGGAGGGTGCAGCTTCCCAAGAAAAAGGATGAAGGAGGTTTTTGGGATGGAAAGGAGATGTTTGTTATTGCTGAACTATTAAGGGCTGTGGAAGAAAGTTCTTAGCAATTGTAGCAAAGTGTAAGTGTAACTCAGTAACACTGAATATAAGGTAAGCACTGAGACCAGCTGCTGGGCACAGAAGACAAAGGTGGTGGAGCTGAAGATCTGTTGTTGGAGATCAGAGTGCAGGAGTGAAATGAGAAATTACCAGAGAAAACGTCCGAGTGACAGAGGTGTCAATGATCTGGATTGTGGCAACATTGCAGCAAGCTATTTAGTTCTCATGTCTGCTTTGTCTTCCTTTGATTGCAAAATCTACAGGAATTGTTTGCCAAGTACTTGACCGTGTATACATATGGCAGCAGTAGAATAATACTGTAGAAAGGGTTAGACTAAATGGAACAGCATATACGACATTGCTAAGACATCAATACAACACTATTTTCAGGTATTCAGGCTATTTTTCCTCCTAATTTTTATTAATCAATAAAGTTGCATGTCTACATTACTAAAAAAATGTTCTCTTCTGCTAGCCTCTTATTACAGTGCAAGGACAGTAAAGAAATTCAATGCATTTTTTTAATGAAGAGGATAAGAAATACTCCATGAGTCATGAAGATCTGAAATCCAGAGGCCCTTCTACGTCTTACAGTCAGCTCAGCATAGAGATGATGTCTCATGCAATTGTCCATTTCGTTCTTAATACTCATAATTTTTCCTGTTAAGTGTTCATAAAATCCCTCTAAAAAAGAAAACTTGTGGACAGTTGTCTAATTATAGTAGGTTTCCCTTTTTTGTTGCATCATAGGCCAGAAAGGTGTTAGTTATTTGAAGTATTGTGAAGCAATTTGCTATAGCTCAAGTATGCTTCTGATTAAACATTGTTTTCAAAATCTGATTGTATTGTGCCACGCCACATAGCCCTGTGCAAATGTGGTACTCTTAATCACTTGGAGGAGGGAGACAGGATAAAAACATCCTGCATTTTGTGCCATCATTTCTGCAGTCTGTTTTTCAGAAGAGATTTCCTGATATTTATCTTTTACCTGGAAGAAAGAGTTGGAAAAATTTCTTGCCTTCACCTTCTGTCCTTCTCAAATAGGATAAGTAATGGCATCATCTTCATCAAAACATTGTGCACAAAACTGGAAATTTGAGAGAAATTAAAAGGAGGACAGAAGGTGGCATTTGAACTAAGTACATAGCAGTAAATGTTTACAGAAATGAGTGATGATGATATTGATTGGGGCCACCAGAATTCTGAGTATTTGGAGATTTCCCATAGCCTTCATCTGCTTAAACATTGTTCTGGAGTTGGCTGTGTCCCTAGAAGCAGTTTTTTAGAAATGCATTGTTCATCTGCTGCTTTACTCCTCCACTGATACCTACAGCAGCTGGCACATCAGCTTCAAGAGCAAGTCACCTTGCTGATCCTCTTGTGCAACAAGGCACCCTCCAGGTTGAGAAGTTGAAAAATAATTATTTTCATTACGTTTTTTAAGTGAAAAAAAGGTTTAACTTTCTAGGCAGTAAGTGTTGGCCTATCTGTGCATAAATGCAGCTTGACATCTCCTAAGACTTGATGTGAAGAGTGGCTTCAGGAAAAGAAGGAAAACTGAAATTGATTGGGTCCTTAGTGTCTCTGCTGTCAAGACTAGATAAGAAACTAGACTTCATCTTGGAAAGATGGGTCAGAGTCTGATGGGTTTTGCTTACCTGGGACAGATTTTCTCACTGGTGCTGCAGTAGAAGAACTGTACCCCAGGGCTTGGTGCTCTCCTTCTCTTCGGCCTCTTCATGGGGCTTGGCTGTTATCTTAACACCATTCTGAACAACTAAAATACAATAAAATGTCAAATGGCTGGATTTAGCAGGAAATAAGTCAACTGGCATACAAATTAGTTTGGGGGTTTTTGAATTTCTGTGGAGTCTCATCTATGGTGTAGTAACCCATATGGTGTATTTGAGGGTAAATATAACAGGTGCTTTTTTGTTTGCTTGGAGCTTCAAGTCACTGCAGTCTGTTTAAGAATGAATTAATGTGGGTGATACTCTACAGAAGTTCATAGTTGAAATGCCATGCTAAATACATGCTAATGACAAAGGCTGCAGGATGCAGAAATGCATCTATCTGTTGAGCTGAGAAAGAAGGAAGGTTATGGATGTTTGAAAAGCTTTTGGTGGCACACTCATCTATAGTCACTGGGTCAGCTGGTGGTTTATTAGATCAGTCTTAAGTGCTTAATCTAAACTGACTTACCTTGTGCGATGTACAGTATTTGTCTTTCCTCAATTTGCATCAAGAAGAGGGCCAGGATCAGCGGAGGCAGGTCTCTTCTTGTCTCTGGTTCCTTGAGGACCAGACAAATTGCACTTGGATGCAACAAAGAAAGCCATTTAATTAGCAAGGAACATAAACACACCTGGAAAGATGCAGTGTGTAGGGAGATACTTGCTTTTACGCTTCTTTATGTTCTGTCCTACTTGATCAAGGCTAGGTTGGATGGGGTTTTAAGCAACCTGGTCTAGTAGAAGGTGCCTATGGCAGAGGGGTTGGAAATGAGAGATTTTTAAGGTTCCTTCCAACCCAAGCCATTCTGTGTTTCTGTGATTAATTCAGCTTTCTTCTGCTGAAAATGTTGATTGGTCTAGTTGTAATAAACTTGCAATAAATTCTTGCCATTCTGAGTTTAAAGTTTTTCTGTCATCTTTAATGTGCTGTCAGTATGGATAGGATTTAAGAAGTTTTGGATCATACTTTTGTCTTATGAAGGGATCCTCTAACAACTTTTCTGTTATTCTGCAGCAAGCTGCTGCAGATACAGATTTGTGTTCTTTTTATTGTACAGGTTACTAGTGCCAACCATGTTTTCATTTCTAGAGCATGGGAGAGACTAAAATACATCCCCTTAGGTAATGCAGCAGCTTCATTTACGATTCAATTTAAGAATATTCCTGTTACTTGGAAGTGATTGTAATCTTAATCATAAGAGACCATTTTGCTTCCTTCAAAACCAGCCTTAAGTTATAAAATCAAGGACAGATTTATTTGATATCAGTTTATTCAGGTATTTATCTGAGACTTTCTATTTTAGATCTCATTAATTACTATGCAGATTACATGGTACTCTCTGTAGCCACAAGGAGCGGTATTTTGAGAGGTACAAAGAGATATTAGGAAAAAAATCTTTTCCTGTGGAGGTGGTGAGACACTGGAACAGGCTGTCCAGGGAAGTTGTGGACACCCCATCCTTGGAGGTATTCAAGGCCAGGTTGGATGTAATTCCAGGCAACCTGGTCTAGTGGAAAGTGCCTCTGCCCATGGCAGGAGGATTGGAACTAGGGGGTCTTCAAGGTCCTCTTTCAACCCAAAGCATTCTATAAATCTATGATTGCTTGTGGTTAACTCTGCAAAGTTCTTGGGTATAATTGAAATGGATCTATGTGAAGACTGAGCTATAGATGGGAGCAGGGTTAGTGTGACAGGACCAGGAATGGCAGGATGGGATGCGTAAAAGCTGAGTAAGAGTTGGATCTTAAGCAAGGAGGAAGGAGATTGGTAGGTTTAAGAGCTGGTTCAGTATTCCCCGAGTGCTGAGTGCTAGTGAAAAGGAGGACATTAAGACTGCTATTTTTACAGTAATTCGTTCTGAAGCACTCAGTGTCTTTATTTTTACTTGCTTTCAGTCAGGCACAGTCTAATTTGAAACTGCTTGTCACACAGGAATTCGAGGAGTGTACTGCACCTCTCCTAAGGAGGCATCATGTAAAATAGGTAAGGTACTGGCCATGTTCTATCTGTCATTTTTTGTGCTCTTAAATCTCCCTGAAGGTGAGAAAGTGAAGTTTGCAATTTTTGGGTGACCAGTGGCATCCCTTGTAAGAGACTGAATGTGGCACAAAACACTCTGGCCAGATCTCTGGGTAGTCTCTGCTTTCAATGAAGTTATCTGAACTTTCCAAAGTAAAGGAACTTGTCAGTCTGGACCAGAAGCATAGGAATGTGACAACTGCATTTGTAGAAAATCCAGACTTCGGGAGAGACATATCCAGCAGTAAGTTCTGGGAGAGTAGTGTCACTGGAAGAGGGAGTGAGGAGCAGGGATAAGGGGTAAAGCAGTGCAAGTTGAAAGAGCAATTGTGGCAGGATTGCATTACTTTGCATGAGTTTTAAATGATACATGCACAACAAGACAGAAGTATCGTTAGCTCCCCTTGCAAGTGAAGGATAATATCACAACAGAACAATTTCATTTAAATGGGATGCTTAGATGGGTATCATGCTCATATCCAAGTTTGGATATATCTTTGAACAAGGTGTTCTGAAGTAAGCAGGTGAAACTCGGGATTGATTATGTTCCCTTCTGTTAGGCAAATAACCAGGGAATCAGGTTATTTTCACTGAAAATAAGTATTCTTCCTTCTTCCACAGGATTTGTTATTTGAGGGCTTCCACAGCTTAATACCAGTTTCTATGCCTTGAGAGTGACCTTGTGAAATGCTGGCTGCAGACTGTGGCAGTGTGCAGCATTAGCCTGAAGTCGCTGTCCTAGATGAACTCTTCTGCCATGACAAAGTAGATGGTATCCAAGAAGACAGGAAGAGCTAGTTGATATTTTTGCCCAGGGAGCAACCATTCAACAACCGTGAACTAAGCCTTATCTTCCTCAGTGTCTTTCTTGAACTCATAGGAACAAACACCAGCAGAGGTGACCTCAGATATTAGTGAATATTTTTAGTTTTTAGACTCATTACTAGATAACAAGAGGTTGTTTTTATACATTAATTGGAATCAGTGATACAGAGGCTCATGTACATTAATGCAAGTCACTCAGAACTTTGATTTCTGTCAAACTCCCTCATTACAGCAGAACACTGAGCTGTTACCAAATTCCCATCTCTACAAACAGTTCCTCTCCTTTACTATGTGCCCTTCTTATTTTTCGACATGTCACTTTTCCACAAGCAATGCTCTCCTATCTCAGAAATGTCAATTATAAAATAGAATAAAATTGTTGATCTGACTCCCCACTAAATTGTTTTGCCTTGGCTAGCACAGGTAATTCGGGGTCCCAGAAGTACTGCTACTTTATTATTCTCTCAATGGGCTGAGTCAATATTAATGACTGTGGTCTGCTGGTATCTCCTGAAAACTCAGTAACTTGTGTACTGTAGAAGTATATGTACTAGTGATTGTCCTGTTCTGCCTTATCACATAGGACATAAGGAGTGAGTGGGAAAGGGATTTCACTCAATGCTGACGACTAGCAGTTTTATTACAGCTATCTATTCCGGGCAAAACTGTTTCCTCTCAAAGAGCTACTTGGGATCTAAAAGAAAAATAACAAGTTGGATAAAAGATGGTGCAGGGCAATGAGTAGTGTATCACATGTCAATCAGCCTGATAGATACTGTGAAATCTAGGAAACAGGTGAAGGAGGAAGTTACCCTGCTTTTTCTAAATTAAGTTTCAAAAAAAGAAGAAATAAAAATCAACCCACAAGGTTTTATTTGCCATTCCTCAAATATAGGTGGGAGTACAAAACACATCAGTATAAAAGTACTGCTCAACACTCATTTATTCAAAGCTGCCTGTGGCCCTTGCACTTCATTTACACTTCAGTGTTACGTATTTTTTAGTGAGTAGAACATTTATATATGCATGCATATATATATATATATGTATATATATACATGTAAATATGCATATAGTGTAATGCTTGCTTGTTTATATCATCAGAATTCTTATTAGTTGTTTGGACTTTGTGATTCATAAGTGGCTTCTGACCAAGTTTCATGCTGAAGACTCCAAAAAATAACACATGTGGTTGTTGTCCTGTGGGATTAGATTACTTGCTCTTTGGAGATGCCATCACAGCAATGTGTTTGTGGTACAAAGCTGTATGGTTGCAGTAGGTCTGTGTACCAAAATTTTTTCCAGGATGGTAGATATGAATTGGTCTTGTTTAAAATTGTTCTGTTTCCCCTAGGATATTTAAAGAGGCAGAGATCTACTATGAAGAAGTAGCACTTACTGCATAATAGACTTGTATTGTCAGTAGATGTCCAAATTGAGGGCAGCTGTGAACATAAAAATATAACTTACAGATTTATATTTTCCTGAAACTGCTGGTGACGAACAACATCAACGGCATGGTTTCTCTCTTGGGTTGCACAAAGCATGCAATGGAGGGATTTAGCAATCTGTTAGTTTTACAAACAATTATTTTTAAATTTCAAAAGTTTTCTCTAACTTAGTGTCAAATTGTATTTATCTCTGTGTTTCTGCAATTCTCATAAATGATCCGTTCTAATTTTCCACAAGTTTTAAATCTCACTAATGTTTTAAATGTCATGCAGGAGCTACTGATCACGTAAGTATGCATTCCATCACCTTTGGAGTGCCTCTGAAATACACTGAGAGGATTCATAGCAGGATAGAGGCTGTTTTGCCCAGGCCCTCTGACAGCACATGGCCCTTTCAAGCCAGATGGCTTGAAAGTCATTGCTCATACCTGTCAAAAGAACTCTCATGGTCCAACTTCAGCCTTAATTTGAGTCAATAGGGTCATCTTGTCACAGAATTGTTTGACGGAAGATTTAGCAAAATATGATTTAGAAGCAGTGCTGCATATGGAGCTTAAAACAGACTTTTTTGTGCAAAAAGTTGTAGTGATTGAAAAGGCTTTATTTCTTTTTTTTTTCTTAAGTGATAGTGGAAGTGCCATAGATTTTTATCCTTCTTTGAGAAGCTGGGTGTTCTTCCATTTGTGTGTGCTTTTGGTCTGCAGCTGGTCCTGCAGTAGGTATAATTTCTAATTGCTCAAACGGAGGGTACTATGGCAGGGCTGGGAGGTGTGAAGTCTTAATGGGATGGAACCCTTTGAGTCAGACAACTGTGTTGAGGGAATCATTGCTTATTTTATTTGTTCTGAAGCTCTCAAATGAAAATTCTGAAGCAAATCCACTTTTCTAGAATCAATATTTTTCAGACATTATTTCGTAGAGGGTTTTAGGGAGTTGCCAGTCTTGAACCAGTTACTGAAGAAAAGCAGATTATGCAAGTTCCGCATTGGCAGTTTTATTGCCAGTTGCAACTCCAGCCCTCCTACCAGATGACTGATCTTGAAGCGTTATTAAGACCTCTCGCAGTCTTTATACTTTGTGTAATTTATAGGCATGTTTTCAAAGGGAAACAGTTATGTTTTTTATACCTTCAACTGCATTCCTGTCTTCTGCAATAAGGCACCTAATTTGTGAAGTAAAATGACAGTGAATAACCCCCTTTTTTTAATTTACAAATCAGGTAGTGACTGTATTTATATCGTGTCACTGTTTCAGAAACACCCATTGCAGTTACTCATATATATTTCCCTGAGGAGTGAAAAAAACATTCAAAAATTAAAGAAGCATGCACCAAAGTGGATCTAGAAAGCTGGCAGGAATTCCTAGGTCCAACCTTATGGGAAAAAATAATGATCTGTGGAAAAAAACTTTTTTCTGTATTGTGTCCTTTTTATAATGATGTAATGAGATTTTGTTGTTTTTATTTTTCTTCAGATGTGAGAGAATTCACAGTTTTTGCTTCTCTCTCCTCACTTTTGGACAACCTAGAAGTGTTATATTCAGATGTATGTTGTGCTCACTTCTGAGCCCTCCCTTCACTTTGCTGTTACCATCTCTTTCAAAGCTTTTAAAGTAATTTTCAGACCATCTTGTTTTGCCACTTTAGAAAGGTTATTGTGGTTTACCTTATTTTATACGCATGCCTTCCAGTTTAACTGTTGTTTTATAACTACTTTTACCTGAGCCAAACTTGTAATCAATGAGGAACACTGATTAAAAATTCTTTCAGATTTTTGGTATGTCATTAATTTTTTTTTCTTTTAAATGGGGTGTGGATCATAATTCATAAAAGAGGGAGGAAGCCCTAGAAGTTCCTGACTAAGGCATTGTGGTTTATATGATAACTGAAGTAGTTCTTTGTGGTTTGACTTTGCTTTTTTTCCAGACTGTATCTGGAAAATCCTTGTCTCTTATCTGTGGAGAAATGACCATGCATTTAAACACTGTTAGTTCCTCTTCTATTTATTTATTTTTTTTAATGTCCGTAAAATGTGAGATTAAGTTAATGTTCTTCATAGCATCCCATATGATTGCTGTGTTTTAGATTTGTGTCCAGGGGTGGGGAGGAAGGATTGAGCAGCTGTATCATGCTGAGCTGCTTGTAGAGGTTAACCCACAACAAATGCTTTTTATCTTATTTGTCCTCTGTGTGTAGATATTGGAGGAGTGGGGTCAATGAGTGTGTCTGTGTGTTTGTGTATAATTTCCTTGTTTTATGAAATATTTTTCCAGGCCAGCAAATATGGAATTTATTTAGTGTGTAGAAGGGAACTACAGATAAATGCATTATAATGCAAATTGTGCATAACAGTTATAATGAGGCTAAATGTAATAAAAGATAAGTCATAGTTCTGACAGCAGCAAAATAAATTTCTTTCAGAAGAGTTATTCTTCAGTCGAAGAATTGGCTAAGTGGAAGCTCATAACTGTTTTATAGGTAATGGAAGTGGAATGAAAGGTTATTTAATTCCACACAAACCAGGGGAATAAGAAATTCCTGTCTGATTGAGACTGATGATCCAGGGTGGTGATGGCATGTGGCAGTGTGTAAACCTGACTGCTTTCTATGCTGCCTTCCCTTTGGACTCTTCCAGCATCTACAGCTGTTTAATTCAAATTTTCAGAAGGTTTCTTACAGCCCTTTTACAGTCCCCCTCTGGACTTGTCATCCATCACAGTAAACAGTGAGTTTCCACTGGGTTTATTGATGACTTTCATGATTTTTTTAAACTTCAGTTGTATACTCGTCAGCCATCACATCTCCAAACTGCAGGGCCTTGGAGATGAAAGATGAGTGGCCTTTCTGGTCTTTCATCTCAAGATACTTTTTTACCTTCTCCTTGATTTTGGTTTACTCTGTGCTTTCTCTGACTCTTTTTGAGATGTGGAGACCAGAAATAAATATTACTGAATACATGAATGCATCAAATTTTATGTAGTCAAAATTATGTTCTCTTTAAGCATCCTTCCTGATGATGCTGACTGTTTTGTTGGCTTTTATAGCTGCCTCTGCACTCAGAGCAGGAATTAGATGTGAACTGAGAGCTCAGCAGTGTTCTGACAGTCTAGTGGCAAAGCCTTCCTTTTGATTTCTAGGGTAAGAGTGAGATGATGCTCTCTTCAAAAGTCCTCTCAGGATTTTATTTAGATCCATGACAGCCTTCAACTTTCTTGCAAAATATGCCTTTTCACATGCCCTTAAACTTCCCTTTTCTAACACTGACTTTGGAAAAAAGTCCTGAAAAAATGATAATAGACGAGCAGAATAATGTAACACTTCTGCTTGTTGTGTCCTCCCTGTTCAAACTATAACAAACAGAGAACTCAGAAAGTTTCTTGAATAAACTCCTTATTTTGGAGCCAATATGTTGTTACTGTGTTAGCCTAGAAATATTCTATACTGTATTTTTCTAATTCCTGAAGGTTTTTTACACAGAATGATGTGAGGAAGATAGTGTGATGTTGTAGGAAGTATTATGTGGTTTAATTGAACACGGACATGAGTCAGCATTGTACCCTTGTTGCAGTAAAGGCAGAGTGCGTAATGGGTGGATGCCCTAGAAAGACCTTGGCTGTCTGGAACTCTGTGTGGTTTCTCCTCCCACGCTGCCCGAGCACAGGAGAGATGTTCACATATGCAGAGGACCTAGCAAAGACCTGCTAGGGAGGCTGGGTTTGGCTGGAAAAACGTCTAATGGGGAATCTAACTGCATCTTTTCACCCTAAAAATTGAAGTTGCAGAGTAAATGGAAATAAAATCTGAGGATTGCAGACTGAAAGGACAAGATGCAATGTGAGAAACTTCTACTGAGGTATGAGGGAAAAAACCTTCACTGGGTCAAGCAACTGGAACAGGTTGTCCCGAGAAACTGGACAAAGGGATGTGACTGGACAAGCCTCTGAGAAAAACCCCATCTCACTGTGAACCTGCCTTCAGCAGGTTTGAATGAGTGATATCCTCCTAATCTCAAAATTTTGTTTGATTCTGAGACTGCTAAAACGTGTCTTGTTTCCTTCAGATTTCTGCATGATCTAACATTTGTCCTGCTTAAAAATAAACAATTTTAGCAGGATATCTGAACCTTCAGCAACATTTGCCTGTCATACTCTTGGAGAGTAGAATTGGAAAAAGTTGTGACTGTGTGTTTTGGAGTGCTTTCATGGGTGGTGCTGTTGTGTTTTGGAGACTTCACACTCAGACACTTCAAAGTCTTTCTGTCTAGAGTCTTCCAAAATCACCCACCCTTGTTCTAACCCCACCAACCACGCTGGTCACTGAAAATGCTGAGCAGTTTTCAAAATGCCAGCCATTCTTCTCAGTGAGAACTTCAAATCTCTTAGTGTGGAGAGAGGGAGGAGCACAGTAAAATTGTTTTAAACGAGGCTGCAGGAGGTGCCAGTGGCCGTGGCAGTTCTCTTCAGTCCCAGCACCGTCTCCCCAGGGAGGTCTGCATGTGTCCATGCAGCTGATCTCATTTCTGCCTGCTGTCCCCAGTGCCATCAGCATCACCCCCCAGCTGTAAATAAGCTGTTGCAGCAGAGGAGGAGCTTGGTGGGAGAGAGTTGGGGGGATGGGGAAGTGTGTGGAGGGGAAGGGATTATATGGGGCTCGCAGCTGCCACAGGTGAGTGTGCCATTATTCATAGATACAGCGCTCTTTCCCAGCTGAGACTGGTTTTAGCCATCACTGAGACCCTGCAAAGGTGTGAGTCACAGAAACCTCAGAAACACCCCTGTCTGACAATGGGACCAAGGATGTCATGCTGTGGACTGTGGTACTGTGCCTCCATGCCACCTTCTCCTCCATAAAACACTCTGTCAGTGCCCCTTGTACATCAGTTTGAACTACAGCTCTAGCTACATTCAGGTGAACATGTCCTGCATGGGTATTTGGTCTTTGGGAATGCTTTGGGCATTTGGTCATTTCCAGGACCTACTCACCAAGGTAAGTGTGGACAACAGCTGGTGATGTTCTTCAGCAGTCAGTAGCTTTAGTAAAAAGTGTTCATTGAGCTCCTCAACAGAGACTTCTCCATACTTGCTCAACATATATTTAGTACCAACTCTTAGAGCATTAAGCTACTGGATGTAACAATTGATATGGTCTGCTGTTTCTCTGTGTCTGTATATAGGATGACAAAGAAGCCAACAGACCCCTGCCAAACAAAGGAGACCATGGACTAGGAAATGAGAAGTTCAAACCTGTGGTACCTTGGCCTCATGTTGAAGGTGTGGAAGTGGACTTGGAATCCATTCGAAGGAAAAATAAGGCCAAAAATGAACTAAATCATCATGGTGTTGATAACAGGCAGCAAAACATCATCCAGAGGCAGTATCTCACATTTAAACCTCAGACATTTATATACCCAGATCCTGTGTTACGACCTGGAGTTCTTGGCAATTTTGAACCCAAAGAGCCTGAGCCTCATGGAGTTGTTGGTGGCCCTGGAGAGGAAGCAAAGCCATATGTTTTGGGACCAGATTACAAAGAATCTGTTCAAGCCAGCATTAAAGAGTTTGGGTTTAATATGGTGGCAAGTGATATGATCTCACTAGATCGGAGCGTTAATGACTTGCGTCAAGAAGAGTAAGCCCTTTGTTTTCTTTTAGTTCTGTTTTTATGGGATTCAGTTATTTGCTTTCCATATATCTTAAAATATTATTTATAAGGCCACTTAAGGCTTCTTGTTCTCAAGGTATGAATGCTGTACTATACCATGTTTCCATATATTCTTCTTAATGCTGTTGCAGTGATTCCTTCCATGAACACTTAAGCTTTAATGATTTATCTCTGAAGTCATCTTAGTGTCTAATTGCATGTATTTGCATATTCCATGTCTAGCCGTAGTCTTCATTGTCATATCTTTTCTTAATCCATAACTTCTTAAAATTTGTCTTCAAGAAGGAAGGATTATCTTTACTAGACATCACTATGCTAGTTAGTTTATTCAGTTTTGATTTACCCTGGTGCCTTTAAAATGGAGCATAAATAGAGAACAGAAACAGAGAAATACTGTTCTCTTTAAATAACACTGCCTAATTACCTGCAGGAACAGAAGTGTGGATCTGCCATAGCAAGGGTTGGAATGGTCTTCCAACAGTTTCTCACAAGATTTGCCCTAAAGAGGAAAGCAATCTTAGAAAAAACATTTATTTACTTGGTGAAAGGGTGTCTAGTTTGTTTTGGGAGAATTCTGGAAAGTTACTAACATTTGCTCAAGAATTACTAGCAGGTTTAGACAGTCTATTCTGACCTGATATATGTCAAAGCCAACTTTGTTCTCAGGTTTACCTGCATTTGATATAATTTTCCTTGTTAAATATCAGCTAGGAACAGGTTTCTGAGTAAACTGATTTAATGGTAGGGCATTTTTAAGTCAGTTTTTTGGCTGGGGTTTTGTGGGCAGTGTATGGAGTTAGATATGGTGTTAAGTACTTTGCAGTTTTCACTTTCCCTTCATCCCCAGCAATGGAGCTATGCTGATCTCTGACTGGGTGCCAATCTCTGGGCTGTATATTTCCAGCTGTGGTAAATAATCTCTTGGTGGTTCATTGACTGGTTACTGGGGCTCTGCTCTGGGCTTTTATGGTGGGTGTTTTTTTCATTTTGTAAGGTAGGAGAGAACTGGCCAGCTGTGGGTCTGACTCATACCCATGCCTGTGCAGCTGCTTGAATTTGCTATGTGGTGTGCACTCATTGAAAGCAAATGAAGCACACAGAATGCAGCATTTCACTTCCTTCGTGCTGTGATCTTCAGGTGACTTACTAAAGGTTTCCACTTGCTGGCAGTCAGAGGAGAGGACCATGCCTGTCTGCTGTTGGTGGCAAGGAAGTCCTGGGGGTTCACTTTGTTTTTCTTTCTTTGCTGTTCTCAGAAGTCAGTCCTTCATACTAAAGAGATTTTTCTGAAAGGGAAGAAATATTCTGGGTAACCTGTCTAGGTCAGCATTTTCTTTTTAGGAGGTTATTCCTTAGACACTGCTGCTCCTACTGAAGCATTTCTTTGCTCTGTAAGGACAGCAAAGCAGAGGTGGCAACGTGTCACGTGCAGGTGGGACTGGGCTGCCTCTGCCCAGGTGGGTTGCCATATCTTTGACAGCAGAACTCAAGTGCTCCCTCCGCTTCATTTTTACTCAAGGTGAAGGGCATCAGAGAGCATACAGTATCTCAAATAGTTCCACACCTGTAACTTCCTGAAGTATTTTTGGCATAATCTCAGAATTCGTCTTCTGTTCTGAAGGACATTAATAAATAGATACTGCCAAAAATGATAAAATACTTTGTGGAAGAGGAGGGACAGCCATGGAAAGATGAATTTTAGAAACTGTTTCCTTCAAGCACAGCTGTAGATAAGCCTTTGTGGAAGTCAAAGCGAGCAGCTCAAATCAGTTAGGTTTTAGTATTTAATGATTTAATGTTCTAAGCAACCAAATAAAACAGCATGAAAAAACAGTGTGAACAAAAGATATATTTCAGACAACGTTATATCCCTTTATTTTATGTGTTGAATACTTGGGATGCTTGCAATTGCCTAAGTAGGTTAAAGGTTTATAGCTTCTGCCTGTCTCCTGGGAACAGAAGAGAGGGGAAGCAGCGTGAGATTGGCTGATATTACTATATGCTTTCAGGCTCCCACATACTCACTTTCCTGCTCACTCCCCAACACCAGAGAGAAATATGCAGCCAAAGGTAGCAGATTGCTTATTGGATGCACCATTTATTTTCCTCCCACTGATCTGTTTAAGAAGACATTTATGGCTGGGAAGCCACTCAACATTCACTTTAATTCTACCGAAGAGCTATATAGTAATTCTTGTTGTTGTTATTGTTATTGTTAATAGTATCTAATGGAGGAAGATCTTTCTGGTAAAGACTGAATTATTTGTTCATAGATAGGTATACCTCCCTTCATCCCTCTATTTCTTCAAGCATCAGAATTTTGAAGTGTTACCCTGTGCAGTGAGGTTTGTTCAGTGAAGTATGCCAAATGCTTTCCCAGGCTGTGCTAGCAAGAGTGAAATAGTGCTGCAAGAACTGTCTCTCTCAGCTTAAAAGCCATGTAGCCTCAGGGCTTGTCCCTGCTGGAGGGAGAAGAGGAAAGAAATGCCAATAAAGGGAGATTCAATTCTGCTATGTTTGGATTTGACTTTGTAGTCTGACATGTTGCCAGGATGATTTCCCAGCTGCCTTTATTGATTCAGGAGGAACTTTGCTGGTGATTCTGGGCAGTCTCAGCTGCTGCAAAAAGCCATAATTCTTGCTGTATCCCGTAGAGAGGAATAACACCGGATGGTGTGTTGAAGTTTTTTTTCAGGTACATTGGAATACTTCTGTTTTGCCAGTACCACATACTCTTGGCTTGTGGATTTTAACCAACATATGTCAGTGTTGATGCCCAGCACTTGTGTTGACATACAGCAAGTCGTAAGTTTGGTTAAAAAAATCAAGAATATATGGGGATATGTAAAAGTTAGTGTACAAAATGTAGAAGATGGCTTGTCTCACTGCAGTCTTTCAGCACTCTGCAAGAGGGCCAGGGGGAACATACACTGGATTATGGTAGAGAAATACCTGTTTTCCAACTTATTTCTAGCAGCAAAGAAGTGGAGCAGGCTTAGCAGGCCTAAACCTCTGCACAGTAGCTGTAAGAAATTTTTTTCTTTAATCTTTGTGATTTTTACCTTTTTTGGATCTATTTTTATCCTGATAGGTGGCAGCCCCTTAAGAGCAGTCATTTATATTGGATTTTACACATTATCCCTGCTTCCTAGCAGACCTGCAATAAAATTAATGTTAGTTTTTGTGAAGAATTACATTAATTTAATTGCTCCCTGAATTCTATTTTTTTTTTTGTATTCAGGAGTCTTCACAGAGGTAGAGGTAGAACTGAAGTAAAAATAGAGTGATAAATTTTCTGGATTATTTTTGTTCCAAGATAAATACACAATTCTGAGGAAATAAAAAAGGGACCTAGGTTTGAGA
The DNA here is from genome assembly GCA_013397075.1 of Rhabdornis inornatus. Classification (NCBI taxonomy): domain Eukaryota; kingdom Metazoa; phylum Chordata; class Aves; order Passeriformes; family Rhabdornithidae; genus Rhabdornis; species Rhabdornis inornatus. The sequence goes on along the minus strand of VWZS01001012.1, from coordinate 164,023 downwards.
GTGAGTTGCTGTCAGGTAACAAGGTGTGTCCCCTCAAAAAAACCCAGGAGATAACTGTGGAGAATTGCTGATAAGAATAACAAGAATTGAGTTGTTTAACCAGTATAATGATCCACTTGCCCACAGTATTTTAAAATAAAATTTCATTTTTAAAAATGCATCTATACTGGGTTTGACCAGTGATTGTTTTTATTGACAACTTTAGCTCTGGCCAAAGACATATGCTGATGAGAAAACATACAAGAATAGATAAGTGTCATTCCTGGCAACCAGTGCACTGGGACACCGGAGCCAAAAATTGCAACAGGGTTGTCATGCTTCAGAGACCTCTTTCTCTGCACAGACTTGTCTTTTGAATGCATTTATAGTCTTGAAATTAATGACATCCTGAGTCAGTGACTGCAGAATGTGATGCTTGTTTAACCTCTTCTCCCTGATACAGATGCTGTTATGTGCCTCTGTGACTCTGCTGCCCTGTGATATGGGAATATTAGAGATAGCTTCATGAAGTTGCTATATAAATGTTTCATTTCCATCCTTATTATTCCTGCTATTTTATTTCCCTTTTCATTATCTCTGAGCTAAAATTCTGAAAGACCTGTCCACATTCGACCCCAAGATGTTTTTAACTTTTTCTTTTTACAGTGGTAATGTAGAGTTTAGGATCTGTCACTGAGTGGTCTAACACTCCATATACAATAATTTGCACTTGCACTGAGCTCTCCTGCTGGCTCATTTCCGTGATTGTGTTCTTGAATTATTCTGCAGCTGTTTATAGTCATTTTAATTGCAACTACCAAGAACTTTCCTATTGTTCAGGAATGACCTGGAAGAGGAGGTGGACTGCTTAGCTCCAAGCACAGTCATTTATGCTGCTAAAGTCGCAAACTTGCTTACAATTTGGAATGAACAGACTTTAGCAGTTATTAGCTTAAGAGATCTGCCGTACTTTGATGAAGAACTGTGCCGTTAAGAAAGCAAAGAACCTCATCAAATGTTTTGGAAATTCAGTTATTGTATTAATAGTTTCACTCATGTCCGCATAATTTTTGATTTCTTCAAAAGATGATAATATTTTTCCATGGCATGACTTTATTTCCACAAAAGTTGTGTCTATGGTTACTAATTTTGTTATTTATTACTAGTTTCTATTCAACACAGAAGTCAGACTTAATGGTCTGCACTTCTTTAGAACCCCAGAAGCCTTTGATAAAAATTGGTATTGTATGTTCCTCTATTTGATAACAAGACTGGAGTCAGGAGTACACTACAATCATTTGTCAATTCATGTTGTGTTTTTTAGGAAATACTGGGTTTATTTTTAAAAAATGCAATGAGGCTATTCATGCAGAAAATTCCAGTAGAAGCTATCATGCAGATTATCTGAAGATAGGACTATTTAGTAAGAAGTATCACTGTGTATTTGCCCTTTTATTTATTCTCTTCTCAGGGTATCTGGCATTGGGCACTGCTAAGAGTTCAACAGAAATACTTAATTTAGCTTTCCTGCTTCTGAAGTGATCTCTTTTCATTTTGATCATGTATCAGCCCAACAGACTTTCTGGCTGGCATCCTACTTCTGGTGTTTGAAAAAAGTATTTCAATAGCAGCTTTCATACTTCAGTGAGCTATTTCTCAAACTTGGGTTTTGGGGGTTTTGGCTGTTTTTTGTTTTTTTTTTACTCTATCTTATTATTTACATGCACTTAACTTCAATTAGTACTCATTTCTGTTTCCTTGTTTGGACACCACCCTGTGCATTTAAAGAATGTATGTCTTACTGCTAACAGCATCTGGTTTTTAATCATGCCATCTTTCCCTTCTTCACAGTTCCCCTTTTCAAAAGAAGGTGTCTCCTTCATGTGTCTTCTGTCAGGTGCTCTGATTCTTCCATACACATCATGATTCTTCCATGCAGAAGTGCTGTCTGAGTGTTTCTTGGCTATCCAGTACTTCTGTGTGATTCTATTGATGGCTTCCCCTTGACCTTATGCTGAAAAACAATTGTGGCACATTTAAACTTTAGTAAACTGGCTCTGAGTTATTCTAGCAGAAAGCAGTCCTTCATGGACTAAAGTTAAAGAAATTTCACTCGGTGTTAATGAATTCAAGGTCATTGTTTCCTGGATCCTGCTTCTGGAAGGTGAGCCAGAGTTTGTCTTAGTCAGTCCTCAGGAACCACTGTTGAGCACCAAGACCTTGTAAATATGGTAGAGCATGTTCTCACAATGACATCACAAACTTCTTCAGTGCTCTCTGGTGCCGTCCACCCACTCGCATGGACTTGTGCTGTGTGTATCCCATTTGCTGTAATATGTCCAGGGAAGTGGTCCCTGACTCACCTCTGTGGTGGATATTCTTTCTCTTCTGCAGGCTGCCCTTAGACTCAGGGACTTGGGAGGTGTGACAGCAAACCTTGCAAGTAAACAGTCTAGCAAGCCAGATGTTGAATGTGTTGGTCTTTTATGTGTCCTTTGACACAAAATTTCATCTCTTTTATCAGTAAACCCATGTTTTCTTTAGTCTTTCTTTAGCCTACAAGCTCTTCTCTTTGCCCTTCCCTTCTTAGGAGTTTCTACAAAGCTTTGCGTTTAATGCTCTCTTCATGGGCTCAGGCAATATTTCTGTACTCCTCCTAGGTAGCCAGTCCATGCCTCTACCTTTCCTACTCTCTCTTCTGGAGTTCTTGGTGCAGCCAGGTGGGTTTTCTGCCATGCCTGTTTGACTTATTGCATGTGGGAATGGATGGATGGCCCCTATGTTTTGGGGAGATTGTCCTCAAAGATGCCATTCCTGGGCCCTTTTTGCCAAAGTTGTAGTACCCAAAATCATTAACTTCTTATGGCAGATATAAGGAGACGTGTAAATAATTCATGGAAGAGTCAAAAAGGGAGCGAAAACTGCCTGATGGACAAAACCATTGATGACCACAGATGCAGAGCTCTGAGAAGAGGCTGGTTAATGTATGGCTTACAGGAGCTACGCCTGATTACACAAGACCAAAGCAAGTGCAAGGTGTTTGAAGGAAACCTTATTCAGTATTTCTAAAAATACTTATCTATGATGCTTTAGTTGCAAGTAACCTCTTTTTATACTTCTAGCTCAAAAGCACTCAGAATTAATGTAGGTTTTCCTTTTTGAAGTCCACTTTCACAGTAGAACACTCCAATCCACACCTGCCATTTTCATTCCTGTGTTTTGCTGGGTTTGAGACATGCTTATTGCACTTTTGAAGTCAAGAAGCATTCTCTTACAGTATATTTTAAATGATGCACAGTGAAACTCCCTGTTCCTCCTATTAACAAACTTGCACTACCGTAGAGCCCTTAACCCAGGGGTGTTCATAGTGCTGATCAGATTTCATGCCAGGGTAATTAACTGTGTTGGCTGAAAGAAAAGATTAGAGCTCAACATGCTTTGCTCAGGCTTGATATGCTGTTGTTATCCAACCCATGGAAGACTTGCTTACAAGTTATTCTTACTGACCCAGAAGGTTTTAGTCTTATGACTTTATTAAAGCTAGATTTATTAAAGCTAGATTTTTTTGACAGCTTCTTTTGACAAGTTTTGAAGGAATTTTATCCAGAATAGTGTAACTGGGAAAGGAATCATCATTAATGTTTATGGCATGAGACAAATCAATCTCTTGCTGGATTTTTTTTTCGGTATGACAATAAATAGCTGCTGTCTACTCATCAGAGTGAGCCAGAATTTCAGCTGCATCACCCACACACATCTGTCAGTATGATTGAAGCAGAATAAATATTTTTAAGTGTTTTTTCCTTCTGTGGATTATCCAGTTTGAGTTTTCCTTTATAAGGACATTGTTGCTATTACAGGGCATAGCCCTTGGGCCATACAAATTTGTACTTGAATAATTGGATCTGTTGCCACAGGTCACCTTTGACTTCAAACAGAGCAACTGGCAATGAGCTTTTTTTGAAAAACCTGAAAAGGTAACTCTTCCTTGCTTGAATACAATGTTATGTGCATACGGAAACGTATTTTTGGATGATTGGTTTTGCAGCTCATTTTGTAGAACAAAAGGGAATGAGAATTGGCTTGTTTTTAAAAATTGCACATGTAGTTTTAAAGGGTGTTTGTTTGTTTTTTCAACTTTTCAATTATTTTTAGCATTAAAAAAGGAGGGAATTCTTGCCAAAAATAGACTTCTAACTTTATTACATGTACATACATGCAGAGCTGTGTGATAGTAAGGCAGAGCTGTTAGTAAAGATATTTTTCCTATCGTAGTTTGATGGTACCAGCTTGGACCTTTCTTATGGTCCAAATGCTATTAAAAATTTTGGATTCTATAGAAAATTGTTAGTTCTAGACCAGAGTAAAAAAATACCAACATTTTTAACTAATTACTCAGGGTATGAAATAAGGCAGATGAGTCTTGGCTCCTCATTAAAAATGGACAGTCTTATTACTCTGGGCAAATAACATGAATTTAATATGTTCTCTTACAGTAAGTAGTCACTTGTCCAGTCAATCTTGTTGTAGCTAAGAAGATTGAATACAAAGGCTCTGGTGAAGTGGAGCCTGCTTTCTTCAGGAATGTGATTAGTTCCTTAATTATAGCACTTTACAAATTACATGTGTGATACTGTTACAAGAAAAAGGATTTCAGTAATTACTTTTCGTATCTATTTCGTTGGAAACGAAACATTAGGGACTTGGTTTCATTTCACATGTTACCTTGGGAAAATCTTTTATTCCAATGCCACATAATACAGTGGAACTGTTCTGTAACAAAGAAAACTGGTTCTATAATGTGCATATAATTTTTTGTGCATCTCAGTGAGAACTGCAGTTGAGAATCAGGGGAATTATAGTGGTCACACTAAATCAGGAAGGCTAGCTTTCCACTGCAGATTATCAGCTGCCTTATTGCAGGCAAGACTCCTGGAGGGAAAAAAACTTGACGTTTAAATTGTAATTAGACATGTATTGTGAAAGCATCTCACGTGGTCAGGAAAGATTTAAATTCCAGGCATTTGCCTTAAAGCAGAACCCAGCATTTCTGTTAATATTTCAGGTTCCAGTAATGAAAACTATAGAGAAAATGAATCCTTTGTCTCTTTAGTGTTGGCTCCTAGTGTTGCAGATGTTAAGTTTGAGGGAGAAATAATTCACCTGAAGAGTACAAAGAGGTTGACAGAGGCACCAGGTGTGTTATCTGTAGTTGGATTTACTTACCTCTCTGTGTGTGCATCTGAAGTGAAATGACCAAGCTCTGAATATGACCTCTTATTCAACAAAAACATATATATAGAACAGCACCTGGAGTGTATTTAAATTCTGACTTAAACCTTGACTTCAGTGGAAGGGCAGAGAAGAGTGTGAGCAATTTCCTGCAGCTGTTTGTGTAACCCTCCGGGTGCCAACTTGCAGCCTAGAAATTCTGGGGCACCTGAAGCAATCATTTTGTCAAATTAATCGTAATCTGAATGTGAAGCTAAGAAATGGAATGCACTTCTTATGCTCTGTCTTGTTCCTGTTAACCAGACTGTATTATGCTAGAGCGTTCAAATAAATGTGCATGATAACAAGTTATAATGCAGTCCAGATGAGCATGGGTAGGAACTTCAATATCTGATGAGCAAGGCGTGGTGGAAATACAGTATTTCTGTGGGACTGAGCTCACTGCCTGAAGTTTCTTTTTATTACATTAGGTAATGCCTGTAAAAATTTGATAAATCCAAAATTAGGCACAGCCTCCCTGCAATACCTTCAGTGTGTCACCAGACTGCAGAAGGCCTCGAGAGCTGTGAGGTCTTCTTCACTTTAAACCAAAACAGGAAGGGCTTTTGCTGCATCCCCCTCTATGGGAGTTTCCCCTTCCCTAAGGAAAAGATTTTATTTTACTCACCTGGGTACCCCAGCTTTCCTGCTCTGTGGTGCTTATTGCTTCAAATTTTTCAGTGTTGATAAGTGATAGTACAGGCAAGAATCTTGTGATTAGAAAAATTGTAAAGGTTATTCCTTTCATTCTCTTGTTATCCCTAATGTTGGGCTTCTATGCAAACGTTGCCCTGGATTTGGATCATGATGCTTTCAGATGTACAGTACATATAGCTTTTGCTTCCAAGGGCCCTAATAAAAAAATGTAGTCACATAGCCTTGCAAGTTACTTCAGGAATGGAAATGGGCAAAGCTTGTAGATATTTTTAAAATAGCAAATGCTGTTTCAGCATGGGTTTAAGCTGTTTGATAGTGTGTAATAGAGGTTTGGCTGCTGTCTGCTGAAGGGAAAAAAAATACTCAGCTGATCAATCTGTCCTTCTTGGGTTGTCTGTTTACCTGTGTTCCAGAACCTCTGTTTTGTAAGTCCACTACTATAATCTCATTTTGATGTTGCTGGTGCACAAAAATGCCCTGCAAGACTTCACAGGTAACAAATCCAGTATTAGCATAAGATTTACCTAGTTGTATCCTAACAAAGAAATGCCCAGTTCTGTGATCTGTTTCTGTCTGTTTTGTCTACTCTAGACTTAGGCAATGATCCCTCTGACTTGCAGGTGTTAAGGAGCCAGTCTCAGCTATGACCTTGGTGATGTCAACCATACAGATGAGCAAACAGTTGAAGGTGTTTTGTGGAAAAAAATTCCCATCCATCTTTCTGGGGGTTAGATTCAGTTCACTGCAGTAGTCATAATAAATTGGTGGTCTAAAATAAGAAGGAGACCTGAATTCAGTATTAAAATTATGTACGCAGCATGCTGTCAGCTGGATGCCTGTCTCCTTGTAAGATAAGAATAGGACTTACTAGAAAATGAAAACAGATATCCTAAGTAGTTTTTGGGATTTGCTTGTGCTGGACTCTTTCAAAGAGTTGAGAAAAATGCATGCACTATAAAGCAATTATAATAGGTAATAATACAACTATGAATTTCATACCACTTTAAATGTGAAATAAAATTTAAAATACAGTTTAAAATTGTGAACAGATCTATATTAATGGAGAAGAGAAATTCCATTTTTTAATGTTGGTTATGATTTCACGATAACTAATAAATTGAGACCTTCAGCTTTGTACTGATTCGGGTCCCTCATCTTGCAATAGCTAATCAGCTTTTTAGGAGCTTCTTTGGCTACTGGAGTGATTACAGGAATGTGATGGCAGCAGCCTGCCTTCTTGGAGGAATCTCTGCTGGTACATTTTGGTCTTAGCATACAAGTACAGAGCTTTAAAATCCACTGATGTGTCCTGGTGTACTGATGTGTCCTTGGTACATGCAGGTGCAGGTAAGAGAGCTGGCACGAGGAAAATAGTATCAGGATGGAGGGTCATGATATAGTCATGATACCTCTTATTTCTGAGGCTTAGGTGCTGATATGCTGGCAAAGTCAGGGGTTCAGCATGACAGGGAAAACATTTCTGTTGGCTCAAGATCTTAAATTGCCCTCTAAGTATCTATCTGATGAGGCTCACCCTTAAATTGCTGTCGAGGTGCTGTCCTTTTTCAGATGTTGCATTTTGTTTGGTGGTTGGGTTCCTCTTCCAGGAAAAGCAGACTCCGCTTCTGGCTTTTTTTAAGCCTGAGGAAATTTGGGTCTATAACTGCATCTTCAGTGGTAGCTAACAGGGAGTCTGCATAGCCATCCCAGCCTTGGACCATGTACCCACAATCATGACTGTGGGGCCCCAGCGCATACTAAGAGCAAGCCAATGAATAGAGTACAGATCTGTAAGAGCAGAAGTTTCCCCAAGCCAAGGAGCACTCCAGGCCGGATGCTCCGCTGCTTGTGCAGAGGGTCTCCTGTAAAAGCGTTCTTCTGCTGTGGCTGGTGCACAGCTTTGTGATTGAAGGATAAGGGACCTTGGCATGGCACAGCCTCCAGCAGAGCTATTCCCTCCAGGGGTGGAGAGGGAGTAGAACTAATTCACATCCTAAGTATGCAGGCTAATAGACAGAAAAAACATTACTCACCCTGTTTCTCAATTAGATCACAACTGTGCCTTCTGAAGGGTTTCATCTTGCTTTGGTGATGAGTCAGTCCTGTTTTTCTCCAGTAGTACCAGTGCTGATTGCGGAATGGAAAGTTTTTATTCATGGACTGATCTGAAGGTGTTGTTTCCTTTTCACCCATGAGTTCCCCAAGGAAAGGGAACACAAAGAGAACAGCTCTTCCCTGCAGCACTGCCCAGGGAAGGTCTTGCCAGCCCTTCTTAAATCCGTGCACTCTTGTTCCTCTTTCCCCATGCAATAACTCTTGACAGGGCTCAGGAAAAGTGATGTGAAATGTCTAGAGGCAAGCCTGGCTTAAGGATGCTACCTTGACATTCCTGCGTATCTGCTGCAATGTGCAATCCTCTCAGCTCTATCAATAAGGATTCAAAATACCTTTTTTAAGTGATTTTGTTTACTAATTTGGTTCATAGTGTATTGCCGGAGCTGGCCTGCAGGCTACATCTGAAAGAGTGCTGTGGGCAGGGGGTGAAGCACCCAGGGGATGAAGCTAGAGGCTGAAACATTTAAATCCTCTTTTTCACAGACCCTTCTGTACTTTGAATCTGCTTGTGCCAGTTTTCAGTAGCTTGCAGCTTTTGCCTAAACATTCATTTACTCTCTCTTTTAAAAATGCAGAGCATTCCTGGAAATTCAGGCATGTTTTTTGCCTTTTTTGGTGCCTAAAATCTACAGGGAAACGCATACTGTAAAATTCAGCTTCAAACACAAGGAAAGTGCATTTATCTTTTCTTGGTATGTGGTTTGCCAACCACTGGATGTCAGTGCTGCTCCACTGAGGAAAGCTTTCCATGCTTCCTTCCCTGTAGACGTGAAGGAAATGAAAGCTGAGGCTACTGGCTTTTGTCACTCAAATACCTGAGCAACTTTCACATTTATGGAAAAAAAAAGCAAACTTCCACAGAGATTAAAACATTCATTAACTGCACATGTCTAAAACAACTACTGTATTTCAAACCTCTAATTCTGAATTCAAGATGAGAAAGAAGACTGTGCACAGAGGTTACTGCAGTCTGTCAGAGTTTATGGGCTTGATGAGTCGGTCTGTGGGCTGTCTGGTAAGTGAAATAAAGTGTCTGGAAAAAGCTGGAAGCATGATCTTACTAGGGTTATAAATGTAGTGTCTCACTGCTTGCAAATGGCACATTTAGCAACACCTGATTTGAGGCGATTTAAGTTGGCTATGTAGCAGAAAGCCTGTCTAGACCTCTGGGTTTATGTTTCAAAATGTATTAAATACAGATCTAAAAATACTTGTAAATTGTTCGTAGATGTATTGTTCTATTCAGGCTTTTGTAATAGGTTTGACTTTTTAAAATTACGCAAAGTTACTTACCATCCTTCATTTTTATGCTCTTCACCATTTTATTCCTAAACATGACTAACATATACTGCAGGAAGTGGGAGAAATAAACGATTAAAAGATTTGAGTTCAAGGTTTTGGTTTTGTCCTTGAAGGCAGTCTGAAACATTGTAGCTGTCCCTCTCTTTTTATTCAGAAATAAGCAAAAAGGTTTCCTAGCTGAACTGCTGCAGGTGCTGGTCAGGAGCACAGTGCAAGCTGCATCAGCTCCTGCCTTCTCCTTTGAGACAAAAGGTGTTGTTCTGCCACCTTGTACACAGAGCTCTTGAATGGCATTCAGCTGGTATGCTGGTTTTTTTCCAAGTGTAACACCCTGTTTTCCACATTTAACATAACCATATCACCAAAATTAATACTGAGAATATATGTGTGAAGCAACACAATTCTGTTATAAATCTGTTATTAAACGTATTAAATCTTCCTTCTACACAGCCTGCTTGACACACCTAGGTAGGGTATCCATTTTCTCTCTGCAGATGGCTAAATATGTTGTTGATAGCTTAAATGCTTGTGCTACAAATGGAAGTACTGCAATCTGTAATCAGTTGGGATCTGTGGAAGGAAGGCATCCATGGCCTGAACCTTTTAAACCCTCAGTCTAGCACTTTTTTTATTGGTAACTATGATTAGCTACAGCTTCTTTAGGCATAAAAACTATCGAGCTGAGGAATTTTAGTCAGTAAATTTGTACTTTTAGAGATTGTGCTGTTTCAGAGGTTGCTTACAGCCTGCCTAAGAAACTATATGCCTTACTAGATAAAATTCTGTTATAGTCTGTTTTGATTCTGTAGTTTTCTTCTCCCACGGGAACAAAATTAATAGTATATTTCTTGCAATGTCTTTGATTTTCCGTGAGGTGAGAAATGCATATTGATGCACTGAGAAGTGAGATGCATCCTTCACTAGAGAAACTCTTTAAATACCTATGGATCTGTTAGGTGAGTTCTTTCAATGTTTAATTGAATGTACTTTCAGAAACTATGGTGATCTCTGATGATTAAGGTAATTATTTTCAAAAGCAGCAATGTTTCTGTGCACTTAAGTTTTTTGTTGTATAAAGAGAACTATAACTAGGGAAGTTTGTGCATCTGTACGTTTAGAAGTTTTTTATTTGTCACTAATAATTTCTTGATATGATAGCTGTCTTTGAAAAGTCAGAATCTCTCTAGTAGAGACTTTATTTGCTGAAAGATGAAAAAGGGAAGGATTTTTCCCATTAAAATCAAAAGTGCTATGTTCAGTGGTAGGAGCTATATTATTATGGTTGGAAAAGGGGCTAGTGATCAGGTGGGTAAACTTCCAGTTAAGGAAATACTTGGACTGGTTGTAGGGAGACTCTGAGTGGTCTCACTTAGGGATGCAGTAGGGGAAATTTAATTGCAATTTAAATCCATTGTTGATAAATGTGATTTAGAAGTATTGGAAAGTGTGGAAGGTATTGGAAGTATTCACATTGCTTGTTTCTAAATCATCTCTAAGTGCTTAGGAAAATTGTCTGCACTGTTTTTATTTGTTTTTTTTATCTCTCTTTTTTCTTGCTTTTTTTTTCCGTGTGCCATATCTTTCAAGGAAGGAGCCCATTGAAGTTGGACCAGGTCTGAAATTTGTGCTTGACAGTCTACTTTTATTTTATTTTTATTTATCTGTATCTGTGATGCACTTAAGCTGTATTACCTTCTATATCCTGTCTCTCTTAAATCTGAAGGGTAGCTGTCAGCAGAGGTTTCATTTGCACAAGGATGCTGTTAAGCAGTTCTGTAAATGACAGTGTGAAAACTAATAAAATAAATTCTTTTTACAGATGCAAATACTGGCATTATGATGATAACCTGCTCACCTCCAGCGTTGTCATCGTCTTCCATAATGAAGGGTGGTCCACACTTATGAGGACAGTCCACAGTGTCATCAAGAGAACACCAAGAAAATACTTGGCAGAAATTGTTCTGATTGATGATTTTAGCAACAAAGGTACATTTAGAATATTAATACGCTCCTTGTAGAAAAGAAAATTTTTTTATTTTCCTGAAATAATTTTCTTTTGATTTATTATCTGCCATGGTTTCAGTTGAGTATGGGAGAAAAGATTGCTTCTTCACAGTCTTTTAAGTTCTCTACCACAGTTTTTGGTATGTAGAAGAAAGTTGGGATAGCCACTATCTCTCTTTGCTCTTGTGGAAACAAGTAGTTTGAAGAGTATCAAAGGGGTTAAGCCTGTTAGGAGTAACAAGGAATACAGATACCTATTTTTTTAACTATAATAAAAATCTACCTAGGCTATCAAATTTTCTGATTAATTTTCAGTATCTTTTTCATTTCTAACATCCTTTTTAAATTAAACATCACATTAAGCTGCTTATTGTTTCATATTGACGGGGGGAAGCTTTTAAGAATTTAAATGTTTTAATTTCTGCCTTCCTTTTAGTCCTGCATACCAACATAAGTCCAGAGATTTTCTTCTTCCTTTGTAATTTATGTTCTAATCGTGGTTTATAGTCAGGATGCATGTACTTGTACTTGTCTTATGAATGTAAGCATACACTATTTGTTTTTTTCCTTTCATGGTGGATTGTCAGTGTTAATGCAGAGAGGAACTGAAAGTGGTGTCCTAGAGATATAAGTTGATTGAGACAGAGGAAAACAGACTGATTTTTAGCTTTAAACAAATTTAAAAGTAGTGTCTCACAGCTGCACATTCTGTAAGATTTTGTTGCAGCATGGTTCTTGAATAGATGTTGACAGAGAAAAACAGTAGACACATAGATAAAAACATAATTTTGACTGTGTGGGATGACAGTCTCTTCTAGACAATGTTGATGATGACTTTGAGCAAAGGCAAATTTGGTGAGAAGCACAGGATACCTTCATCTTTGTTTTCATAATAGCTGAATTGTGTAGCGGCATAGAAAACAGATGACTGTTCTGAAACTCTCCTTTCTATTAAGTGATCTGGACTTCTCCCAGTTCCAGTCTTATGGTAGTTGTTTTTCAGTTGTTGAGGTAGCCTGTTTTGTTTATAAACCGGGATTAAAAATAGTTGTTGTGTGTTATTTTTTGCATCATACCTGTGGATAGGTAGGTATCATTTTCGCTTTGATGTAACAGGAGAGGGCAAGTTACCTGTATTATAAACATGACTACATTTGGCTTAGTCTAATAAAGGTACTGAATGCTAAATTATAGTCTTCTGTACCCTTTAACAGCTGTTGAGAATTTGGCTTAGATATACACACATGCTATAAACCAAAAATATCTTCTCTCCTAAGGGATATAATTTTAATAATTCAGTCAGCAGACATATGCTGTGTTTTTGCTTTTCAGCTAGATCATAGCTTTCCTTCAGAGCTGTTCAAGGATTGACTTAGCTGTATAAAGTAACTGTGACACTGATTGTGTCTAGAATACTTACCAGACTTTTTACTAATGATAGGTCTCAATACTTGGGTTTCACATGACTTGTAGCTGACTCTGTGCCATGTATATGTAGTTCATGGAATAAGTTTGTCTGGCATAGCAACTTGTACTATTTTTCCAATATATGACATTTGTTAAACAAAAGCAGTATTTTTAAGTACTTTTTTTTTTATGCAGAACTTTTTTTGCTTTCTGGTCATAAATGAATGGTTGGCAGACACCAGCTCGCCTGGATCTGAGATCCAGCAGACCCTTGACTCTATATTTCTCACACTTCAGTTTCCCAGATAACTTTCTTAAATGAGAAAATTCAATAAAGATCGAGGTGCAGTTTTCTCAGGTATGGGTGACTGGTAAGACAAGCATGGACTGGAATTACTCTAAACACCTTGCTGCAATTGCACTAGTTCACTATAATAATTCTTCAAATTGCCTTAGGCTATTACTTGGTAAATATAATTAACTTAATTTCATTAATTCAAATTATGTTCTAGATGAAAAATGGCCAAGAGAGCAGAATCTCGCTCTACTTCTTTCTCCCTAGAGAGAAGGATGAACTAGTATGGGTGGCAAAGCATGCCAAGCTGCCTGAAGAGCTCTCCAGTTGTTAGGAGAGCTGCAAAGTACAAACGCTCTTAATCACAGCAGAGCTGCTGGTAGCTTTTTGCTTTTTTAGCCAGAAGAGAAGTCATGCTGACAGCACAGATACAGGATTTTCTTCTTCCCCACCTACTTTCAGGCTGCAAACTTCATGTTTTCCTTTCCACCCAGCAGACCACCTTATGCTCTTGGAGCCTGGTGCTGAGTGACACATGCTGGACTGGGTAGATGTTTGCTCACACTCAGTGTGACTGTCATTATTTCTTAGCTGCCATCCTCTCAAGTGATATGGAATTAAAATGGACCATAGCAGTTGCAAACACTTCTAAAGGCTGGCTCCTAAAAACCCCTTAGGAGAAATCTTCCATCAGAAGGGAGTTACAGCTGCATAGAAGCTTATATATGTTATATCTTACAGGGAGGAACAGTTGCAATGCTTGGAAAATGTCTTTTTATTATAATTCTTAGTATAAAGATGGTTGAGAGCTGTATTTTTGCTGAATGACACTTTCTCCTTAATCTCTCTGGCAAACAGCAGGCTTTGACTGTGGAGGACTGTGGAGAACTGTGCAGAGATATGTGCTGAATTCTACTCTGGCGTTTTTTTTGTCAGAGCACAAAGAGAACAGTAACAAGAAGATTGCCAAGCTAATTGAATGATTCTATCTCCGTTTTCTATGGAGACCTCTGTATTAATTCATGTTAGAGTCCAAGTAATGTTGCAGCAATTTCTACCACAGTGTCAATGAGGCCAGGCTGTTACACGTGGGGTTTTTTTTTTCCCCAGTTCCTCTTCTGTTCTCAATAGAAGCAGTTTATTCTAATGCTAGTTGTGTGAAGGAAACAGCTGTTCTGTAAAAGTAATGAGAATTCGTAAGACTGTATTTTCTAAAGCTTCCTACAATTACAGTTGTGTGTTTAGGTCTCCAGCACTTGTTATGAATTTGGGCACCAGCTTGCTTGTTTTCTGAAGCATTCAGAAGTTCTGGAACTGCTTTTGTAGGCTGTGCACCTGTAAAGGGTGGCTGTGAGGTAAAAAATACCTGTGTTCCTAGTAGCACTTAGATGCTTTGTCTACCTTTTATGTTTACTTTTATGTTCTTTATTGTTATCTGTATTTCCAACTGATACAGCATCCCATGAGATAACCAAAGGGGAAGTAATGAGCATAGGCAGGCAGCAGTATTTTTATTAACCTGTGTAATGGTGCTTGCCGTGGGGAAACAAGCAGTAATCAGTGCTTGTGTTAGAGCTGAGAGCCCCACCTTTAACAGTATTACAGTGCAGGGTGCTCACAGGCAGGAGGCAGCCACTCTAGGAAGCACTTCTGATACCATTTTTCTAGTTCTCAGGCTGCTGTCTGTGAGTTGAGGGGGAAAAACCTGCTTTCCTCCTCCTCCCCCTTTGTAATCTGCAGTGCCCAAGATCCTTTGGAGAAACCATGTGTTTTTAAAAGACACTGATTAATGCTTTAATCATGCACTTAGACATGAGAGAGGAACTCAAACAGGGGAAGGCCAGATTGGTGATTATAATATTTTGAAAGGTAAAATATACATTTTTGAACAAAAACCAGATTGCTGTAAGGCTGTTGAGAGATGTCGTAAATACACATTCTAGGTGAACAAAGTTTAATGCTGGCCAAGCAATATTTTTGACTGTAAAAGTATCAGGATTTTTTACACTACTGTCATGCAAGCTTTGTAGTATGGGAAGGAGGAAAAATTTCAGCTTTCCTGTGGGAAATAGCACTTGCTGCTAACCCTGGCATGGTTTCAGATAATAGACTGCAAAGTCCTGAGACTTGTACTGTAGAAAAGCTTTACACAATCAATATGATAGGTTTTTACAACTCCCTGTGAGCCTTGCATAGTTGAACATTTGATAAGTAAAACATTTGGCCTCATAGGCAGGAGAGCTGGAAATAACTTCAGGTTTTAAATCTTTAAAACATTCCTGACAGTCCTTCTGTAACACATACTTGGAATTTGCAGCATAAATAATGGTGTGGTATGAGGATTCTCTTAGTACCACTTCAGTCTGACCTCAAAACTCTCTTGATTTTATCCTATAAAAATTTATATCACAGCTATCAAATCATATATTCTCTATTTATTATAAGGTATGTTCTTCTATACAGCATATGTGACAAAATTGTTCTTTCTCAAGTTTGACATTTGTGTATCCTTGAAGTTTTCCTAATGCACAAAGATTTCCAAAGAAATTTTAAATGTATGTGGGAAAGGAGAATACATGAAACTGGGTTGAGAAAGCTTTTTCCTTTATAAAGGTGGAGAGGAAGGATAATAAGAGCATCAAAAGACAGTGATTTCAAAATATTGTTCTTTGGTAGAATTGCTGAATTTTCGATATTGGAAACTTTGCTTCCAAGAAACACCATTTCCTTTTCAATTATGTGTAGCTTCTGTTCAAACTTTTTTTTTTAATACTGCTGACAAGAATATAAAACATACTGAATCAGAAGTTGCAGAAGCCTCCAGGGTTCATCATTTTCATTCAGGTTGCAGAAAATGTTTCTGCTGAAGTAACCTGATGGCATGTTCCTGCTGAAAGGGACATCCTTCTGCTTCCACCTCTGCATGTCTCCCCTCCTGTTAGATCAGCCCAAGCATGGCATCTGTCAGCCCCTTGGAGCTGGTGCAAAGCAAACCGGTGCATGGATGCCTCAGCTGTAGATTCGGTGGCTTATTTTGGTTCCTGACTGAGAGGAACTGAAGCTGTAGGCAATTCTTTTGACCCTTTGAGTACAAAAATAGATTTTTAACAAGCACCAATAGCTAAGTCAGCACAGCCACAAACAGCAGGTGCCTGATTACCAGCCTTTCTGCCCGTGTGAGTTTTCTCAGCAGAATCATCTGGGCAAAAATGTTAAGCAACATTAGGATCCTTTTCTCAAATTGTGTAGTAGGAATGTGGTTTCCAGAGAAGTTTGGCCAAGACAACTACAAATCAGCAAATACAAATCTGGAACCATTGAAGCATATCTCATTTTGATTCTTGTGCGGTCACTTGTCCCTTTACTGATAGAAATCTCTTTGGCTAAAGGTTTGTTGTGTCCTCAGTGTATAACCGCTTATGGCCCTCCATTTATTCTCATTAATTTCATTATAAGATTATAGTAAGACCTTCACAAGAGGGAGCAGGTCTTCATGAAGGAGGGCAGTAATTCGAGCATAGTCAGATTCTGCCTCAGGTTTCCAGATTATTAATAGACTGACAAAAAATGTTGTGAGGCAGAAAGTGAGTGAAGGGAAATGTTTAACTGAAAAGTGGTGCCTTCAGCTGTCCATGTGACATCATCTGATGAGGAAAGACTGTGTGCTGAAGTGTAGAAACTTCTCTGGGTGCTTGGAATACAGACAAAAAACTGAAAGCCACTGTGTGATATGTTGAAGTGACTGTGAGTTGTCCACCCAGCTCCCCGTGGTGTGGCCAACCACTTGAGCTGCCATTTCTTCAGATGTGCCGTGGGGTCAGTGGTCTTCATCTGCTTGGTCTTAGTGTTTGTGAATGGTTGAATTAAAGGTTCTTGTAAATGTCTAGATATTTTTGGCTTACATTAAGAGTACAAAACTCTTTATTATTAAACCTCACGAATTTTACTTTTCTTTGTTGTCTGATAGCACACTTACAAGAGAGGCTGGATGACTATATAAAGCAGTGGAATGGCCTTGTAAAGGTGTTTCGAAATGAGAGGAGAGAAGGTTTGATCCAAGCTAGAAGTATTGGAGCCCAGAAGGCTAAACTTGGACAGGTAGGAGCCAGTTCACTCACAAGTCTGTCTTTTTTTCTTTTTTGGGGGGAAAGCTTGTGGTGGCTTCAATAGACATGTGGAAATTATTGATAATGTTTTAAGAAGAGATTCATTTTACTAATTTAATCTCCATTTTCTTGTTTATAATATAAATGTATCTCAGTGTAAGTAAGCTTAATCAAGTAATGATTTTGTATACAGAAATATAAGTTACTTTTCCTTTTTTTCTTTCAAAGGTTTTGGTTTACCTTGATGCCCATTGTGAGGTGGGAATTAATTGGTATGCACCACTTATAGCTCCTATATCTAAGGACAGGTAATGTTCTCCTGTTATTTCCAGTGTCTGGCCTTTTAGAAAGTAAAAGTCACAGTAATAATCTTCAGTTTTCAAACTGCAGTCAATATGTTTTATATCTGTATCAAACTATATCAATATTTTCTGTATGATGATTATATTATCTCCCAGTATAAAAGATACATAATGAGGAAGGAATATAGTCAGGCAAATTAATCTCCAGTTTATTTTAATAGGCATACTGAATATTTTGTCTAGTGTAGATTATATATAACTCTTACCTTCTATAATGATTTGAGGCACTAATATAGAAATGTTCCATTCTAGCTGAACAAGGAGGATGACTGAACAAAATAACTAAAAAACCTGTGGCTTTTGTTAGAGAAAAAGTAGCAATAAATGTTTTGATTTAATGGGAGTTTAAAGCCCCCATGATCTCAAGAGTTTATAACTTCCTCATCTTTGGTCTTGATGTATGGTGCTATTTGTTTCCTCTGAAGTGCTTTGGAACATTTTCTGTAGGAAAGCAAGGCCAGGCTTGAGCCTGACTCTGCCACAGCCCCAGGCACTTGCTGGGAGTCTGTGGTGGAAGTGCCTGCACTGTGAGGGGGGATCTGTGAGATCTGTGATCTGTGGCAAAGGAGAGAGATCCCTAGGGCTTTCATTTCTTCCAGCTGTTGAAATGCTGTTGTTGCTGTGTGCTACCACACTCTTAGCTTGTGTGGTCAGTGGTATGTGTGTTTAGGAAACCATGTGCATGTTTAAACTCTTTAATCCCATAAAATAGCTGCTTAATCCTAAAAACTATTTGTTAACCTGCTGTGCTACCAGAACTTCTTTGAAGAATTGGGTTCTGTGTGTTTTAAAGGCTGTAACTCAACCAAGACTCTATTTGAGTCAGGATACTAGAAAGAAGATGGAAATTCTTGTATGCTCCCATTGATAGAATATTACTGTTTTACACAAGAAAGACTAGTGAAAAGAGGGGGTTTTAGAGGGGTCCTCCAGCACTGCCCACAGAGGTGAAGGCTGCAGGAGGAGCAGAGATGCTGAGGCACACGGTGCCAGCAGACAGTGTTTGGCAGCCTCCTTCCAGGCCCTGGTACCCAGGGTGCTGCTGCTTCTGCCTCGAAGAACAGCATGGTGTTATCATGCCTCTTCCCCCCCAGCCTTTTCTGTCTCTTGGAGCTTCATTTAAAAAGGTGGAAGTGCTCCAGCACTGGATCACTGGGAAACTCATTTGAAAAATGTGGGGAGAAAAACAAGATAATGTGTTTTCCTTGGTGAATATTGTGTGTGATAGATCAAAATGAGGAGTGTATTGTAAATCAAACAGGAAGAATTCTATTGAAAACTGCTTCTAGGAGAGCACTAGTAATGTTTTTTTATCCTTAGAGCTTGGTGGATTTTCAGGGCATTTGAATAGGACAGGATAATGAAAATCTGTGTTAACACTAGTACAAGCTAAGTGTTTATCCTACTTGTTGATAGCTAAGATCTGATATGAATAGAAATCACAGGAAATAATAATACTTTGAGAACCCTGGCCCTCTGAGGACTCATCTGTCGCCTCCAGCAGTGCTTTATTAGAAGACCAATATCAAGAAATGCACATAAAGGAAAATGTACTGATAAAACAGTTGATATATTAGCATCTCAGACCTAACTTTCCTGGTTTTAGAACATCTTAAAACAATGTAAAGAAAAGACCATCTCTTTTTTCTTCTAATGAGGCTTCCTTTTTATAACAGTATGTTTACAAGCGACTTTTTGTATACACTGCTCTATAAACGTAATTAATGGTGTAAATTTCAGATTAGACAGATTACTCTTCTGAAATTGTATTTTGCTCTTTCTTTCCCTTCTATAAATGTTTCAGAACTACATGTACTGTACCTCTAATAGATTACATAGATGGGAATGATTATTCCATTGAGCCACAACAAGGTGGGGATGAAGATGGTTTTGCCAGAGGGGCCTGGGACTGGAGTTTGCTATGGAAACGAATTCCGTTAAGCCACAAGGAAAAGTCCAAACGAAAACATAAAACTGAGCCTTATCGGTAAAGAGAGCTGTTTACATACTGTGAATCATAACGAATGATTGTCTAAACCCTGTCGTTTTTCCCTCCACCCCTCTCTCCCCACGAACCACGGTCGGCGCACGTGTGCCCATAACCTGCGCCGCGCCGCCCGCAGAACCACATGCACTGTGCCGCTTATAGATGTCATAGATGGCAACACTTTTAAGATTGTGCCACAAGGGGGTGGTGACGAAGATGGGTTTGCTAGAGGAGCGTGGGATTGGAGTATGCTATGGAAGAGGGTTCCCTTGACCAAGAGAGAGAAGGAAAGCAGAAAGACAAAAACTGAACCGTATCGGTAATCACTAAATCACTTACCCATTTCTTTTTTTTTCTGAAGTCAATATTAATCCACTAAAACTTGCATGCACTTCTAGCCTGAGCACCTTCACGTTTCTAACCACACTAGCTGCTCTGTTTAGTCACACCTATTTGCCACAACTGTTTGCTCAAAACATCTTTGCTACCTTGTGTTGCCTCTCCATTCCTGCTTGTGTGGTTAATAGGGTGCACATTAGAATTTCTGGGCTCTGTTTGGCAAGATAAAATATTGTATAACTTTGTTGCCAGGGAAAACTTTAATTAGCCATGGTATTTTTTTAAAGTACTGGAAGTTGGAAACAACAGTGCTTGTTTAACCATTTGAAGTAACGAGCATGCTGGAAGTATTTCTAATAGAGGGTAATGCATAAAATCTGCCGCCTGCTGTCATGGCCTGATGCATGCATACAGCTGGAGGATTATGCATGTGTATAAAAAAAAAATCCCTTTTGTCATAATTCTCCCACTTGCTTCACAATGGATCACATCTGACAAAGAAGCATACTATTTAAGAGTCTTGGCTAGATACTTTCTAAGAATTTTAATGTAATACATATAACATTAAAAAAAAAAGGAAGAAAGATAAAAACAGCATTATTGTGGGAAAACTCCAATAATTTTCACAGAATTTCTGCCTTTATATTATGCTTTGTAGTGGGGTATGTTTTCTTCCCAGAAAACAAAAACTGCCTAAAAACCGTAGCTTAGAAACTACAGTTTCTGGATGGCTTTTCAATACTGGGAGACTGTGGTTCTGCTGGTTTTTTATTACTTTCCACTTCACACTTAACTAATCATGTTACTACATTTGAAAGCAGTCTTCACATCTTCAGAATCTAATGTCTTCTATTGCTTGTATATATGATTTAAACATTGTAAGAACTGATGTTGATAATTCCCTATCCCCACCCATGATTGTTCTTTGCTAAAATGGCAGCACATGCAAGCAAGTTATGAAGCTTTGATCTGTTATGTATACAGTTTAAATAATACCATTTTCTGATGAGGCTGTCCACATTGGAACTTTAATATTCACTTAGAGGGGATAAACTATTTCAAACGTTGCTGTAGTGTTCTGTGTTTACCATCCAAACAGGTCTTAAAATCGTTTAAACTGTTCCCAGAAACAGAGAACACATGTTCTCAGAATGTTTTAAAAGATGACTTTATTTTTAATGATACCTTCAGATTTACAGTGCTTCCTTTAAAGAGACATGCCCTGCATCTGTTTGTGTCCGGGCTGCGTGCATTTTCTTGCAGCAATACCAAGGCAAGTAAGACCAAGTAAAAGTCTTGCTGAAACTATAGCCAGGATTGCTTAGCTTAAAAAGAAAACAAAAAGATCCTCAACGGCTTAAGGCACCGAGGCAGCATTTTTGTAACGTGAGAATTGCCCCAGGACTGAATCCTTTCAGTAACAGTGCGTAC
The DNA here is from genome assembly GCA_013397075.1 of Rhabdornis inornatus. NCBI lineage: Eukaryota > Metazoa > Chordata > Aves > Passeriformes > Rhabdornithidae > Rhabdornis > Rhabdornis inornatus. The sequence continues at coordinate 142,768 of VWZS01001012.1, read as the reverse complement.
CTCTTTGTATCCTCTGAAGTAAACTACTGAGCTTATGTGGGTTTTACTGTGTTCTTTAACACATTTGGCAGCATCTTGGAGGCCAAGACTGAAACTGCAGTATCTGAGGCTTCTACACTTGCCAAGTCTTTATGGTGCTGAGGAAAACCAAAGGTGCAAGCAAGCCATGGGGCTGTGCTATGCAAAGTGCTTCCCCCTGCTGTGTCTTCTGGCTTCTTAACTTTTGTACCTCCAGGTTCAAAAGCAAAGGATGCAAAAGCAGCATTGGAGGACAATACAGTAGGCAGCAAGTAGAAAGGGATATGTAGCAGTACCTTGGCATGTGATCACCTAATCTGGACAGCAGCTAAACTGATGATTATTATGCTTAGAGTCAGCAGACTCACACAAGCAAAGCAAAACAAGGAATGAATTCACTATGGGCAGGCAGATGTTCAGCCATCTCCAGGAGAGCAGGGCCCCATCACTGGTAATGGTGACTTGGAAAGACAAACACTATCACTCCAAACATTCCCTTCTTCCTCCAGTTTTCATATGTTGAGCATGATGTCACATGGTCTGGAATATCTCTTTGGTCAGTTTGGATCCCTGTCCTGGCTGTGTCTCCTCCCAACCTCCCATGTACTCCCAGTCTCCTCCCCAGTCTGGCAGTAGGAGAAGCAGAAATGGCCTCGGCTTTCTGCAATCCCTGCTCAGCAATAAAAAAAACATCTCCACATTAATAACCCTGTGTTCAGCACAAATCCAAAACACAGCCCCATACCAGCCACTGGGAAGAGAATTAACTCCACCCCAGCCAAAACCAGCACAAGCTGTAATCCAGACCACATCATCTTTTTGACACATTAAAACTTGCTAATTGAATCATGGCGTATAGGAAGAGATTTACAAAGTCATTAAAAGAAAAAGGGTAAAAAAAAAGACTAAACCAAATGAAAGCCTTGTACTACTTTATCTAGGCCCTCTTTAAAATTTTATTGAGTATAATGTAAAGTGTCTCCTATTAGGACAAAAAGAGCTAGAAGATTAGAAAGCTGCAAAAACTCTGTTATTTAATAAAAAATGTGTTTCAATGTGGCAGCTCCTCAGAACATAAACCTGTTTGCAGTTTCATGTTATCTCAAAAACTAAAAAATTTTTAAGAGAGAAATGTCTCATCACACTGATTCTCATCTTGTTTTTTATTTTAGTAGAAGAATGTTGACTGGCTGAATGGAAAATTCGGACCAAGATTTTCTATCATCAAATTCATTAATTAAATAAATTATTTGTAGAAGAAAACCCACAACATAGTAAAAAACTGTGACCTCACTAAAAATTATATAGATGCCACTTCAGAAAAATGCTGCAAGCTGATGACAAAGCTTCATGATTTTTCAGTGTATTGCCATTTACCTGATCTTTTCTATATGTTTACTGAACTGCTTTCTTCGCTAAAGCTTTCTCTGACCTCTATTGTATCCTTTTGGCAGAAGGAGTTACACTGTCTTCCTCTTTCAGGTCCCCTGCAATGGCTGGTGGATTGTTTGCCATTGAACGTGATTTCTTCTTTGAACTGGGTCTCTATGATCCAGGGCTTCAAATTTGGGGTGGTGAAAATTTTGAAATTTCTTACAAGGTAACATCAATATTTGAAAACTAATTCAATTAGATTTTTTTTTTCTGTAAATACTTCTGTTTGGAGTTTATCAGACCTGCCTCTTCCTTGTGAAGCCCAGGTTTTGTTGTGAGGAGATGTGACAGAGATGTGTCTCTTTACACAAGTCTTTGTGGACTTTGGGACAAAAGTGTTCAGGGAGGTGGCTTTGTGCTGAAACCCAAATGATGCGTAATCTAGGTTTTGTAAAGTTTGGGATTGCACCCCTAACTGCCCAAATATCCAATATGAAACAATTCCAGACAGGAAACTGAATGTCCTCATAGTGAGTATAGAAAAATGTTGTTTCTAATGGTAGAGAACAAGTAGTCCTCATAGTCCTCAGTTTTATGCATGTGTGCTTGGAATGTATATAATGGTGCAACAAAAAGTAATCTGCTCCCTCCCTGCCATTTTTGTGAGTGAAAAATTACTTCATATACTTTTCAGAATTTCAATAAATTCTTTACAGGAGAAGTCTTTATAATTTAAATACTAACTGCATAATTCATAATCACTGAGTAGAATTTTATTTTCACTCCTAGGCATATGCATGCTCTTCAGTTTGCAGGAAACATGAGATGATCATCATTAGCTTCTTGTAGCTTCAGCATTTGTAATGACACAAGTGCAGACAGTGGGAATCAGTCCCAATTAACAGACAAAAGTGAAGATATCTTACATCCTCAGAAGTGAAGTGTGAAATCATAGCTGAATGTTACAAAAAGTACATTCAGAACTCCCCTAGTTACTCTTGCTCCTCATGAGTTAGAGGAAAGCTCTGAGTGCACTTGCTCAGCTGTAAATCCAAGGATATTTACTGAGGATGTTACACACATGGGGTCTTTATCCATATAATTCTCCATCTTGCTTAGATCAAAGTCATGATTGAAATTACTTACAGTAGTTCTGTAATTGAAATGTTCATTATGTAGAGACCTCCAAACTGGTTTCATGTTGATCACAAACCATCTTCAGAAGAACTAAACATTTATCAGCCTTGTGTGCTGACTCCTAGATAGCTAATAAAATTGATGGCCTTGCGTTTGTGAGGAGGTATTTTGATGAAACTTAGGAAAATTAGTATCATGATGCAATGGGGAAAGTAAGATATTCTGCCCATCTTTTCTAATACTGTTAAATCATATTTTTAATCTGGAATTTAGACTAATTTGAAATATTCACAAAGTTGGCTTGAACTAGGATTTGGTGCTACTGACGCGGCCTCGCCCTCTCTCGCTGACCACTCGCTGTATCCGGCCCGACTAGCCCACGAGGGCGAGGCTCGGCGCCAGGAGTGGGCCGTCCCCCGAAAGGTCTTGCACCGGGAGTGCGGCTAGAGCTACGATAGCTCTGAGCTGGAGACGCGCGTCCGAGGATCGTAAAGGATCGGGCGAGTCCTTTTGGTAGCTCCAACAGGGTTTATTGAGAAGGGGTAGGGAGACACAACTGGGTCGTAGGGAGGGGAACCACCAAAAGGCAAAAAATACAGGCAAGCAGCAACTTAAATACAGGACCTCCCCCATGGGAGGGTACAAGCTTACAACCAATAGGGATGGCAGGTGGGAGAAACACAGGGAGGAGACAACAAAACGATTCTCCAATGGAGAGATACTTGGGCGGGGTACAAAAGGCTGGGACGAATCGCAAACCAAACAAGCAACGATTGACATAGAACTTACTAGAACATTAGGAGTGGCCAGGGAGGATTGACATGAACCGGGGAGTGGTTTAGGGAAGAAGTACAGGGAACATTCTGGGGATCAGGGAGGGCCCGGGGAAGATTGACAGTCAACTGTGAGGGGTTTGGGGAGGTGCAACAGGGCAAGGGCGGGAAAGGGAGACCTGGGGCAGACCATTTTACAGGGGGAAACACCAGGGAAAAACCATTACAATTGTAACTGAAATCAACTTATAACAAACTTATAAGTTGTGCACCACAACAGTGCTACAATTAAACTTCTCCAAACTATGAGCAACTAAATTCTGATTTAAGTATGTTTTCTTTTCCCCATTAAGGGGTTATCCAAAGATATTGTGGGAGTGAGGGAATTTCAGAATGGTAATATATTTTACCCATTTTTTTCTTTTCAGCTACTATAGTCAAATATCTGTTTCTACTTGGAGCAATGGATTACCTAACACATCATATCTCCTACCAATCTTTATTATTTAAAAAAACTTAAATGTGAATGGGCATCTAACCAAAACCCATCTTAGCGATGGCATGTGAATTACTTTAATAAAATAAAAATATCATTAATTCTGTCATAATAAAAATTACCCAGTTCCTGATTTTGTGCACTCATTCATTACTGTTATTCTAAAATAGTGATGGAATGAGATGCCCAACTTTTTAAAAAGCTTTTTAAAATATTGTTTTAGTTGAGTAACTTCCTGGCTGAGTTCAAAGTGTACTCAGTATACCTTTAATTTCAAAGACCTATTTTCTTTATGCCTATTTCTAAAGCAAAAAATATGTAAATATATGATCGTGTGGTAAGAAATGTAGCTGACATTTCTTCCATAATTTATTATCAATTCGTCTGTCTTAAATTCCTGCGCATATATATTAATAATACCCTTGTTTTAACTTGTAGATCTGGCAGTGTGGGGGAAAACTGCTGTTTGTTCCCTGTTCTCGTGTTGGACACATCTATCGTCTCCAGGGCTGGCAAGGAAATCCACCCCCTGTGTACGTTGGATCTTCTCCTACATTAAAGGTACAGTTTTGAAGCAACCTTGAAGGTGGTTTTTGATTTCAGATAAGAGCAGTTTTAGATAAATTTGTTTAAATTATTAGTAACAATTTAGAGAGCACTTCATCCAAAGTTATTCAGTATCTAAAGCTCCGATGATCATGCCCACAGGAGAGAAATCTTTGTGTTGATCCCACTGTTATTAAGAGTAAAGAATCCTGGAACCCATCTTGCTCTAAAGCCTTCCCCCACTATCTTTGAGGTACAAATGCACTTCCTATTACTTAATGTCAGCACCTCCAGCCTTTGCTGTATTGTGCCCAATGTATGAATACGTATGAATAACTCCAGTAACTATAGCACACTCCTGGAGACAAAGACCATGGGCTTGAAATCCCCCTTTATCTTGATAAAGATGAGTATGATCCTAGGCCAAGTTAGAGAATTCTGGAATCTAGCATCTCTCAGACTTTTGTGTCTACATTTGTTAGTTAAGAAGCAGTAAATGACACCTGGGAAGATGCCATGCTCTGCCCTGCATTGTAAGAGTTGGCTACTCCTCAGGTACACTGCAGGTTCTAGAAGTGTTACTCAAGACCTGAGATTAAAATTAGACATCAATTCCACAAAACAAATGACCCAGCTCTCTATCTGAAGAGAGAATTTGAATCAAAAAAAAGCCTGTTTATATCAGTTTTCATCTACCAGCGGGAAGAGAGACAACCTTCCTGTTAAGCTTTTCTATTGCCCAGTTTAAGCTTTCTCTTGTGCACTGTTCTGGCATCAGTAAATCCCATTCCCAAAGACCCAACTCTTTGTAAATTCCAATTCCAGAGCAGTCTTCTTAGACAATGAGTACCTGTAGGGATATAGAGTATGGCTTGAGCCAACCTAACAGTTCCAAAGGCAATGTCTCATTCTAGCTAAATGGTAAAAATCTAACCTGGCATACACGACCCCAACTCCCTCCAAAAAGAAGTCCCTTATTAGTAATGTGAATTGATTAATATTTTGATGAAACAAGGACTAGGACCAGCACAAGAAAGCCCAAGGGGACATATCTGGGGGTAGGGACAGAGTAATGGGCAACAGGATAACAAACAAGAAGTCTATTGCTCAGTCCAGGCAGGATGCTAGTTTGCCTTGTCTGAAGTGATAAAATAATTTGAGTCTTCTTAAAAGTTGATCAAAAATATTTACTGCATATTTTAACACCTTACATGAGTCTGCTGGCCTGCTTACTGAATATAAAAAAGCACTGCTGAATGTTCTTAAATATTAAGTTGCTTCTCTGTACAAGGCAGGATGTAGAAATAGCTTATACCCCCCTTCAGGCACCCTCCTATCCTCACAGTAAATGTCCTTTTTTTATAGCTTTGTTCAGTTTATTCTGGATGTGGATTAAAGTAAAAGTCACAATAATTTGTGCCGTTAGTCAGATCTTTTAAGACTGTTTCTAATACCAGGTCATTAACATTAGAAGAATTGGACGAAGTGAGGTGTGCATCTAGAATGTGTACAGGTAATGCAGAGATAGGAGCCATCAAAGAGAATGAGAAGAAAGATGTGAGGGAGAGGCTTGTTACCAAGTGACCTATCCAATTTTCCACCTTCTCCAAGTAGCTGACCCATTTAAGACTGAATTTTTTTCCCTGTTAGTGGACCAATGTGTATCATTCTCTTCATTAAAAAATCATAGAAGGTGAATAGAAACCATGAATTGCAGTTCTGACAGCAGCAAACGAATGCAACATTTTATTGCGCCCATAACTGAAAAGTCTTTATTTTCAAATAAACAATCTGTAATTTTAGAAGAAGACTTTGCACTCTCATTAAGCAGCCCAGTTTAATTTGCTAGCTTTAGTCCTAAACTATCACTTGAAAATAATATTCATGTGTCTTGTATAGTCTGCTGATAGTGACAAATTATTACTGCTATATAATAATAGTATGCTGTCACTTTTTAAGAGGATAAATCCTTACATTTCTGTTATTAACAGGGAGTTGCTTCTGGCCTGTTTGTGTGTGCTTTGAGGTCACAGTAGTGTCTTTATTCTTCACAGAACTATGTCAGAGTTGTAGAAGTGTGGTGGGATGAATACAAAGATTACTTCTATGCCAGCCGGCCAGAGACAAAAGCACTGCCCTATGGAGATATATCTGAGCTGAAAAAATTCCGTGAAGATCACAACTGCAAAAGTTTTAAGTGGTTTATGGAAGAAATAGCATATGATATAACTTCGTATTATCCCTTACCACCCAAAAACGTGGACTGGGGAGAGGTAGGTACAGCACATAACATCTCTGTATTTTAGGAGCTTTCCTTAAAAAACTGTGAATTCAGAAGGAAGCAATTGTTACTTGACATGTGAGCAGGCTATTTGATTACTTCTATACTAAGCTATGTTATACTAACCTGAGAGCTATAAAGATGTAACCCAGAAAAAAAATTATATTTACCTTTGCAAGTATGAATTTTTAAATTAGTTCCACAGGTCCTTGAAGGATAATTTTTTCCATAATTGGAATTTAAGTTTTCTCAAAAGAAAAAATGTGAATCCTGCATGTAGGAGTATTGGTGAAGATTAATAGGTGAAAATATCTTTTGTGTGAAGGCCAAGAAGAGATATAATGAAATCCAGGTGGAGTTCGTTCTGCCTGTGTTTGCTAGACTGGGATGTACTCACACATTTACAGCCTCAGCAAGTCCCTTACCTGCATGTAATAATTTGATATGATTCTGTAACCATAGTTTCCAGCATTAGTGTATATAATTATTACTTCATTTAATTAAGGATGTGGTTACTTTCAAGTGGTTGGCAGAGAGAGTTGGCATATCACAGGTGAGGGCAGGACTCCCCACTGAACTCTGCCCGTCTCGTTCTGGCATTTTGCCCACACCTTGGCGAGCACTTAGTGCAGGTCTCCTGCCTACTTTCAGACTTTTTCCCCCCTCTGCAATTGATTACATCTTTGCCCTGTCTCTCTTATTTATTTCACTTTTGCAGATTGTTGAGGGGTAAATCTTCTTGGTAGCTGAGGAGAGCTCCTGTGTCCCACCAAACTTATCAACCTTCTTTCCCAAGAAATTATGAATATGACACATGGTTTTGTAACTTCAAAAGCACATAAGAAAACACAGATCTGTGCTGTCTCCTATCACCAAGCATCACCTCTAATTTCTTAATGTTAGAATTAGTGATACAGAGAGTATGCATGGTGAAAGGGGGTAAAAGTAATCTTTTATCTGAGGGACCAAATGAACAATGCCACTTTGATTTCCTACCTAAAAGCTAGCACAAAGCATCAGCTACTATATGAGCCTTAGACATCCTCTGGAATCTACATGAAGGGTTTAGAAGGTACAGTAAATGTTACTGTTCGCCAAGGTGAAAGCATCTGAAGAGCATAAAATAATACTGGTGTCCTTGCTGGAAATCATCCCCAATAAAAGCAAGTGGGTCTGGTGGAGCAACAGAAAGATTCTAAGTTCAGAGACTTCTCTGAAGTTTTCTTCAATTCTTCTTCACAGGCTGCTAGTTATCCTACACCTGAGAAATCCTGTCCCCCCTCCCCCCATTTCTAACACCACACTGATTGCATTTCCAAACTCTAGGGTATGAAAGTATGGGGTTCATCTTCCCTAACACTCCCTGGAAGAGTCTAAGCTTAGTCTTCCAGACTTTTTTTTACCATTACAAAGAGGAAAGAGGCTCTGGCAGAGAAAATAGGTCTGGAAAAAATGTTATTTGTGTCATAAAGTCTTTGTAAGGCTTCTTGTTGGCCCTTCTGAGCAGGGAGTGAGATAATCAGCAGTTGAGACGTGCTTTATGACAGGACTTCTGTTCTTTATGCCTGTGCCTGCCCCTCATCAATTTTTTCTTTTTTTTTTTTTCCCCCCTGTGTAATTGCTGCTGCAGAAGATCCATCTGAGCAGCTGGGTCAGTGGGCTGTGCCTGGCAGCGGGTAATTGCTGCTGTGCATAACTTCTCTGCATCCTGTTTCTCTCCATCCACAAGATGAGAGCAACTTACCTGAGCTCCTGAGTTTATTTATGAAGACCTGGGAGATGGAACATGATCTGATAGGAGATCGAATAAATTAGAATATTTGAAAATCCTATATTTTGGTGTTATTAATTTGGAATTGAGCTTTGCAACTCTGGCTTTATCAGCACACTCTGACTCATGGAAGAGCCAGCAAACTAGCATGGGCAGGTTGAAGCTCCATCTCCCGGAACACTTAACATCAGTATTTAAATTTTGTATACACAGGTTTGTCTAATCTCTCTGTCAGATACCTGTTTCTGGTTTGAGAGATAAATGAGAATTTTCTGAACTCCTTAGCACTTTTTTTTCCCTTGAAACTAACTTAGAGTGCAAAACCTCTTTTCCAGATTAGAGGCTTTGAAACCTCTTACTGCATCGACAGCATGGGGCACACCAATGGTGGCTTTGTTGAACTTGGGCCATGCCACAGAATGGGAGGAAATCAGGTAAGGAGCTTGGAGGCAGGTCTGAAGGAGAATTGCTTGCTGTGGATTGATAACAGGCAGGTTTTCTGTTAAGCCTGTACATTAAATCGCCTGGCTGCCAGCTACAAAGGTGGGAGTTAGGGTTTGCTGTAATCATACTGACATTGCTAAAATACAGAAGTCTGAAAATACCATTTCAAACATAAATGGTATGAAGTTGAAGGCAAATTCATAATCCGTTCTTCAGAGAAACAGAAATGAAGAAACAACAGTATCACTGCTTCAGCTCTTAGCTCCTGATTCACCACTTACCTTTACTTAATAATTAATCCTTCAGGAAAAAAAACCCTTACTCACTGTGGCTCAGTTATGTAATGAAGTTGTTTTGGTCCAAGTGTAAAACACTTTTGGGCAGTAACTCATCTTCCACCACATGAGAGAAGAAAATGAACTGAAATTTGTCTCTGCTTCATTTACAAATTAATTGACAGAACATCATTACTATTAGATGGTTGCAATCCAAGCTTTTTTTGTGTTTGACCTGTATCTTCACAAACCTACCCACACTACCACATAAACATGCTGTTCTGTCTTGATATCTTCTTTTCTGGTTGTAAAATTTTTCAGAATTTAAAGTCCTTATTAAAGCCCATGTAAACTTAAAACAGGTAGTTTTGTCATGGCAGTAATAAAATTGCATTTAGGATGATGTTTTTAGAAATTCTATATGGATTAGCTCTTAGTAGCCCCTGGAAATGTCTCTTTTATTCTGATATTTAATGAAAAAGTTCCCTAAACTACTTTTTCTGCATATGCTACCCAAAAAAACTATGTAGCAATTATTCTCTAAGAAGTAGCTAGGATAATCTTTTTGTATCTGAATGAATTATATTGATTTTCTCCATGGGTAAAATGCCAAAGTTTTAGTGTCTTCTTATGAAATTACTGTCCGGGATCAAGGACTTGCTACCAGGCTTTTATAAAGATAATGGATTGTTTGGTCATCAAATCATACGAAGGTTTTTAATCAAACACTTTCAGAAGTCTCCCAGATAGGAATCCCTCTACCATTTTTGTTTTTCTTGTTAAGTTTCTTGGCCTTCTAAGTCCTACATGAAAATTAACCATGAAATTTAGTATTGTGACAGTAAAAGTATGTTATGCAAAATAAAGAACCCTCCTGAAATACAGATGAAATAAAACCAGAAAATGTTTTCAATGTTGCAATTTCATTTCATTTTCAGTGTTTCTAAAATGCTCACTGAGTCAACTGTTATAAAAATGGCTTTTTCTTTTCCACTAGCTTTTCCGAATCAACGAAGCAAATCAACTCATGCAGTACGATCAGTGCTTAACTAAAGGACCAGATGGATCCAAAATTATGATTACACACTGTAATCAGAACGAATTCAAGGAGTGGCAATTCTTCAAGGTATGCAACAGATACATGGAAGAAAATAAATTTTAGATTTCATACTGATCTTTTTGCACCTTTAAAAATTGTTTTATGTATATCTGAAATTAATGATCTATGACAAGGTTAAGTGAATTGAGTAAATTGTTAATGGCACATTCTCAGAAATACATGCTTGCTAGAAAAACTCCCTCTAGTGAAAGATCCTTTTATTTAGTGATTCTAGTTGCTGTCTTCTGTAGCAAGACCTTTAAGGAAACTCCATGAGGCTACATTTCTTGCCACAGAGATATTATGAGTTAGCGTGTGTCTCAGAGGAAGCGAAGAGCATGTCCACTACTAGTGACAGACTTTATAAAAGCTTTCAATGCCATCACCCTCTCTGCTTGTATGGTCTATATCAAGAAAGTCTCTATCTCATATATGCTATGAGAAAATGGCTTAAATGTTGGAGTGTATTTAGAAGCTAGGGTCAGTATTAGGTCTCATTTGGCAGTCTAAATTGAAGTGTTTCTCTGTTTAAAGACTGAAAATATTTTTAAGCCTACATAGAAGCAGGTAAACATAATATTACTCTGCTTTTATGTTGTCTTTGTCTTCTTCAGTATTTCACTTCCTGTTCGTTAGCCATTCTCTAGTAACAATAACATGCTCTGTTCTTAATTGTGGGTGTGGTGCTATTATAATGCTATTGCAAAATCTATAAATTTTTAATAAGGACTTGAAATGTTGGCTGATATACATATGAGGGCTGCTATGGTCTATTTAGTCATCACATCTGTAAGTCCTCTATTCATTTAAGTTTTGTTAGTGGTCTAAGTTTCTGTTTGTCTCTTTAAAAAGTGAGACTGAATAGTCTAGGGGTGATGTTATCCTTGGATATAGCCATATAAACTTGGTTCTATATCTAAGAAACTATTCCACATCACTTTTTCTTCAGCTTACATAGCTAGCATATTGCATATTTAATTCATTAGCTGGTTATTTAGATTCTTTATTGTTTTTCGGAAAGATGCAGGCACAGTTGAGTGCAGTGAAATCTATTTGTTGTCCTTTAAGTCACTCCACATTTTCTGGTGTTTGCATAGAGCTAGGAAATATCAGGTACCATAATGCCACTTCCATGCAGCTCAGCTTCCTTGTGCTGGACAGACAGACAAATTTCTTTAAACCTGAAATGTAAAAATCAATAAGCAGCGGCAGGTAAGTGCCAACTTTAGCATTAATATTTCAGCAGAATAGTACATAGCAGTTTTTAACTCTCCAGCCATTCTAGCATGTCCCAGCATGTTACTTGGCTTCTCTCTAAGAATTTCATTTATGCAAGATCCATTTCCTCTACACTAGCACCAGTTGTATAATTGTTTGCTTATTACCACAAGTTATAAGGAAGCCCAGTAAGCACAGTCTGGGCTGTAGAACAGAACACTGACTGGCTTCTAGAGGGATAAAAAAAGGAGGGTGAGAATGAAAGGACCACCAAGGGTGTGTAGCCAAATACTAGAAATTGGGCATGCTGCTGTGCAGTACAGAGGGTATAACTATTTCTTCTAATGGCAAAGGTGTAAAGGATGAAACACTTATGGACTGCTGAAAAATGTTGTGGCCTTGTGTAAATTAAGGCTGCAAGCAGATTTTATCTGGTTGGTCAGGTGACTGTCTCTGAAACAAGCAGCGTGCCAGTTTGCTGAGTGTAACGTGCTGTTTGAGCAGTAGCAGGGCTTCAGTGCCTGTAAGCAGACATCAAAAACAGGGCTGGTGGTGGTCTGCCTGTTGCTTTTGTTTAGACATCCACTTTTCTCTCCAACTATCTCCATATCTGGCCACACAGCAGGAGCCAAGGACTGATCTGAGCCCACATTTGGCTGTGCGCGTGTGTGGGGTGATGGAGAGGGTCCCCATGCCAGGATATCTGTGTGCCCGGGGCAGGGCTGCAGAGCCCCGGCCCGGCTGCAGTGTGATGGGCTTGCTTCTGCTCCCTTCCCCTCCACACTGGATGCAGCCAGTCAGTGAGTCAGGGCTGCCTCTGGCACACAGGGTCAGCAAGCCGGACAGGAGCCATAGGCCAAACACAGGAGACTCAAGCATGGGAGCATGGTGGGTGTGGAAGGAGACAGATGTGTGAGAGTCAGCCTGAATGTGCCTGGCGCAAAAGGTTTGCACTTCCTTAGGCATCCTCCTGTAGCTCCAGAATCCAGACATAACTCTCATTCTCTTTACTCTTCCTTCTGCCAGCCAAACAGAGAGCCAAGTTAGTACTTGTTTTACCCCTGTGTGGTTAATATTGGTGTTGTGCAGTTGCTTTCTGTGAGGGCTTACTGGAGGAGGACCTGCCCAGTAAAGTCTTCATAGAGCTGTCCTCAAGAGTTAATCTTTCAGTTCGGTTACAAGACGGATTAAAAGGCTAGAAGCATTTTAGATAGAGTTTTGCTCATTTCTTTAACAGTTTGTTGCCTAAGAGAAACAGGAGGCATCTCAGGTGGAACCAAAGATTTAATATGAAGGCTGCAAAATGCTATGTTTAACAAATAGTAAAATGAGTATAGAACTGATCTGTTTGGGGATGCTGAAACCTGGTTTTGTACATAACTATATTGCAGATGTAAAGAAAATGTTAAAAAAAAACCCCAGACAAACAAAAATAAACCCAACACAAAAACCCAACACATTTTCCTGGTGGTTTTGTCTTTCAGAATCTGCACAGATTTACTCACATTCCATCAGGGAAGTGCTTGGATCGCTCCGAAGTCCTCCATCAAGTTTTCATTTCAGAGTGTGGCTCCAGTAAAGCAACACAAAAATGGGAAATGAACAACATCCTTAGTGTGTAGACAGACAAAACCTACCTACTGATGCATTCATTTGTACAGGACTGAAAATAGCCTGAAAACTGCTGCAGTTATTAACTTTGTACAGCTGTGAGCCTCCTGGCTTGGATGAAGGACATAGAGGAACTGTGATTATTACAATAACATTATCATCCGCAGTTAATGTTTACAAAACTGCTTTACCTTAAACTCTGTAGATGTTTACATCTTTTTGTTTCAAGATGTTGGTAAATTAATGTGCTGTTAGCTATGGTTCATAGGAACATAGTTAAAAGCATTGTCGTCTTCTTTGGGATTACACTCAGGGGTCTGAAGGCAGTTTTTTTACACACACTTGAAAAGGTTGGAGTAATCAGATTTTCATAGAACTTGGTGATTATCAACCTGTTGTATATTTTTATTTAATTTTACATCTTACTAAGCACTGCCACAGGTTATTAGCCAGGGTGGCCTTCTCTCACAGTCATGCTGCTTTTTTGGAAGATGAATTTCAACATATTTAGTGCCTCTTTCATTTCTCTCTTTCACAAAGAAAGCATTTGTTGGAAATTTACAGTGGGTTGTTCTGAGCTGTCACCAGGGGTAGGGACCAGCCGTACCACCCTATGTAATTACTGTGCTAACGAAGACAAATTTATATTGCCAGTTTGGCTGCTCTGCTTTGACTGAATGCTTGGTACGGTGGAAGGAAGACTGTCAAGTTTAGTGCTAGTGTGGTACAATTTGATGGAGGTAAGCACCCTCACGAATCCAGTTAAGAATTTATAAGCACTAATTAGCTTGTTTAGACCATGCCTTACATAAAAATAATTAGAATAAACAAGTGCAACAGCAAACAAGCTGCACAATTATGTAAAACTTGTAAAGAATCAAATACTTCGTTTATATTGCTATTTTGAATGGAAATCACTTAGAGGTGGACTAAAACTTTTAATTAGGAAAAAATATCCAGCTACTTAACACATCTGCATAGTTTGTCACAAGGACATCTGTCAGCCAGTTTGGATGCCAGATTTAGATTCAAAAAGAGAAATGGAAATTCTGAAATCACACTTGTTCGTACTAATTTTCTTGTTATTTCTGTCATTTGCAACTTCTCCAGAGGGATTACAAACACAAAAAACCAACTGCTTGGTGCTATAGTGTACAGAGTAGAATGTGAAGAAGTTGTTTCTAAAAATGTTGTGGATAGGAGTTGATGCAAACCCCCTTAGGAGTATAAATATCTACCGTGAACGAATAGAGAGGTGGAGGGGAAATGACTTATCCTCACTTCCTTTGTCCAGATTTTGTGACTTAAATGTTGACATCAGTGTACTGATTCCATAACTGTTATCCCTCTAACACGTCACACAATTAAGTAGGACTAAATACTTCCCTGAAGTCCAGAATAGCATTGCATGCAGCTTCCATTGATGTTAACGAGGATTATGTATCATATTTGTGACAGAGTTGGATCTTTATAGGGCTGTCAGCACTGATCTGTTAGTTTGGGATCTTTCCTAGTTTCTTTAAACTTCTCGTCTATCCTTTCAGAGCTATGAAAAATAGAAAATAAAGGAGGGAGAAACTGGAAAAAAACAAAAAAAAAAGGAAAATAAGGTTTTGTGCTGGTACTTGTTCCTTGTGTGTGTGAAAACTGACTCCATTTGTGTGTTGGGTGGATTAATTTAATCATACAACTATGCATAAGAGAAAGAATGGTGGCACATAAATTGTGCGGGTGTGCATTTAAATGGGTATTATGTGCAATTCATTAAAAGCTGATGCTGTATGTGAATATGAATCTGTATGTGAGACTGAAACCTTACAAAACATGAGATCATAAGAAGCTGTTGCTGTAATGACTTTTTCCTACTATAGCCAGCTTGGAAAAAAATAATTCCCATATTCTTGCTTTGTAAATTGATGATAATATCACTATGCATTTCTACATATTTTATAAATTTGATTTATGCAGATTTTGATACACTGTATGTTTCTGTAGAAATTGTATAAATCTTAAAAAAATTTATTAGGGATAAATCTGGGAAACCTATGTACATCTTACTCATGGGTTGCTTGTTTTTTAGGTGAAGTAAATAAAATATTTGAATTTTTCGTTTTACTATACTTCTACAGAGTAAAAATGGATTATTATCTTTATATAAACCCCCGTATCTCAAAGTCTAGACAACTTCAATGTTACAAACTTGCAAATATTAAATGTCATTTATTTTAGGTTTTATCTAGGTACCTTTTGTTGCATCTGTGGGGACTCAAGATTTTTTCCCACCAAAATGAAAATTTAAATTCCCACTGAGAACTGCCACATGGATATACTTGGATTTTTATGTCACCTGCCGTGATATAATTAGGTAGATTTAATATGCTCATAGAAAATGAACTTGAGAGTAGAACCAAAGGTCAGGTCTAATTTGTAGTGTTTTTACTGTGTCTTATCTTAGTTCATTTATGTTTCCACCAAGAAATATGTTTCAAGCAAACTTTATTTTTTCCTGAGGTTCCTTAGCAAAGGAGGATGTAATTAAATTAGGGCATGAAAGACACAAGTTCTAAGAGCAAACCTAAGTGCTGAAGTCTACGGGGCTTTTTTTATAAGTGGGATTCTTGCTTCCTAGCTGTATCTGTCAGTGCACTTTTGTGTATTCAGGTTTCAAAAGGCTCTTTTGACAAAACCGTGGAGTTATAGCAGAGACTATTCATATAGGCAACACCCTTTAATGTATGAAAAGGGGGACCAATAGGAAGGAGGGGACATCTTTCTTTATTACCAGAGATGCTGGCACCAGGAGAACCTGCAGCACACTTAGGACAGTACCAAAGATATTGTCCCCACTGATGGCATCCTAGAATCAGTGCATTCTCTTTTCTTAATGCTAGTCAATCTCCTTTACTGCTCTCTGCTTCTTCCATACCATTTGCCTCCAAACTGCAGTCCCTAAAGCCAAAACTTATCAACTTACTGCTCTAAAACTATATCAAGAAACTTGAGATCTATTACACCATGCTAGAGATGTTAAAATTTTATGCTTAACTCTTGATCTGTGAGCCTTCTTGCAAGAAAGAGTAAAACATACCACTGCCTCTAAACACACAAAATGTGCTTTAGTAGATTTTGCTGTATATAAAGCCCAATTCTCCTTGTACTTTAAAAAACATCAAATTGTGCTAGAATTTATGGAGGCAAAGTAATAAGGGGAGTTTAAGAACGTGAAGAAGAAATTATATACGCTATTGAAAACAAACTTAGTTTCTGTAAAAGCATTTATTGTTTGTTCCCTGCTGGTGAGCTTAGATCCATTAATTGTAATAGGTGAAAAGAAATAACTCAAGGGAAAACAAATTGGCAATATTTCTATTTCTGGTTGCTCTCATGGCTATGAAAGGCATGAGAATACTAGGTCTTGCTGTGTTCTAAAATCTTAACCTGCTTACTTTTATGAGAATAATATGGCAAGTGTCAGTGGTTATCTTCCAGGGTAATATGTACTTTCAGGGAACATCAGAAGTGGTTGCCAGCATTTGGTCCTCTGGCTGTTGACTTTACTTACCCTGCAAGCCTACTCTGAAGTCCTGTGGTGTTGGAATAGTCAATTGTGTAGCTTGGCTGGCACTATGTAAAAGGACTCTACATAGAATGAATCCAGTTAGAAAAAGTGATAGGCTATAAAAAAACTGTAGGTGATTTTGGCTCCCTTGGGTTTTTAATAAAACCCGAAACATAAACTCTAAATGAGCCCTGAAGTCTGAAACCAGTTTGGCCCTCCTGTGCCAGGGAGCCTCACTCACTGCTGCCTCAGGTGTGTGCACTGGTGTGAGCTTTCTCCCTCGTCGCACTCTCAGCTGTGGGGCCCAAAAAGGTGGGAAGAAGTGATTGTGTGGATTTTACATCCCCATAACCCAGGTAATGGTTAGTAATCTTTGTGTTTTTGAATCTTAAAAACCTAACCCTTTCTTTATTTGGAGGAACTAATGAAGTGTTCTCCATGACCACATACTAAGGTGTCTGCACAGCCCTGGGATTTTTTACCTCATTGCACTGCTCTGTGGCTTTTCTGAACAACAATGTGGATGGAGACTCTCCAGCAAAGTCATGATCTATGGTGGCTGATGCGTCTGAACTGACTGATGAAAAATGCATGTTCCTTCAGTCAACAGATCAATGAAGGTGACAAGCACCCAAGTCTGTAAGGAGGAGTTAGGGCTGCTGAATCACCAAGATGAAAAGGTTTGTTTGCATGTTAGAGCCTTACTTTTTCTTACTAATATGCTTCACAGAGAAAAAATTGTTTTAGGGACAAGAACAGTGTCCTCTCTGAAGTGGAGTGCAGCTAAAGCAGGGCTGGGGGCTGGGTGTGTCCAGCAGCTCTCAAGCTCTCATGAATGCAGTTCAGGGTGAAAGCAGACCTGCCTTCAGTGATCTAACATTCAAACACCTCCATGATGTTTCTTGTGCAAGAGTAATGTCTCCTGTACAAAAAAAAAAAAAAAAAAGAAAAAGAAAGAAACAGAAAGATGGGAGGAAAAGCATAGCCCTAACTCATAATAAAAAACAAACAAATGGCTGAGATGAGCATGATGGCAATAGCAGCCTTCTGGCTGAACATCCCTGGAAAAGGCAAAATGAATGGAGAGCTATTTTACTTCCCTGGAAAGGGCTGCTGGTGGCAGTGTGTGTCAACTAGAGAAGGCAGCATGCTCAGACTGCTATTAAACTACAGCCTTCAGATGAAGAAGTGTGGCTTGGAACAGGCTTTCTAAACCACGTGAAGGCCTAACATAAGGTGGAAATAGGAATCAACATACAGCCTTTCCCCTTGATATTTGTGGGAAGATTTCCCCAAGAAAATAATGTAGGGCAGTATCTTTCTAGAAGCCCTGACATTAGACAGGAGTAGGTCTTTGGGTACAATGTCTTCTGAACCATCTGTGTGTGGGGGTGCATATTCCCTGAGTTAGACCTGCCATGGGAAACAGCATTAGCACTTTTGGGAAACAGCTGGACCAGAGCCATGGAGACTGGTACTAGTATTTCTGAGGGCTGGTGGTGAAAACACCCCACTGTAACTGATGAAAATAACCCTCCATACAGCCAGGGGCTTTGTTCCACTGTGTCATTCTGCACAGGAGACCCCAAGCCCTGCCTGGCAATGCAAGTTTTGCCAGACTGAGCCTGTGGGATGGCTGCAGCACCTTGCCAGAGCCCTCAAGGCCATCACAATTGCCCAACAGACAGCTACAAATGCAGTTTTTGTGTTTTTGTTTCTGAGACAGCAGAAACTGTGGAAGAAAGTAGAACTGGGTGAAAGTAGAAGCTTTCTGGAAGATTCTTGTGAGTTCATAAGAAGCAGAGATTTGGGAAAAGCTGACCAGGAGAAAAAGCATGCCCAGCTCTGCAACTGCTTCTAGTCATGCTGGTCTTTCAGTTGCACTAAGGAATGCACTGAAGTCCTACCTCTCCTGAAGATACCAAGGAGCCTCTAGAGATACAGCTAATCAACCTGCCAATGGAAAGGAAAGCTGTCTGTCCTTCCATCTGGGAGAGAAGGTAAGATGATGTGGGGTGTTGCTGAGGAAAACAATTCTGTAACCCTGTAGCAGAGTGGGGTCTGGTTAGTAGTTATACTAAAGCTATTGCAGATAAAGTAATATCAAATGGGCCATTTCCAGTTGGAGATAAGAAACACTCCTGGGCTTTTTTTCCCTGTAACATTATGCCATTGTCTTCCAAGTCATTTTGAGAAAAATGGTGTCCATGTTCCAGAATTATCATGGGCAAGCTGAAAAATATTTTGAATTAGGATAAGAACTGAACGTAGCATTAAAACATTAAGCACATGCAAGATCAGACCAAAAGTCCAGGTAGCACAGCAGCGTGTGTCACTCAGAGGTCAGAAGGATCAGTGTGGTCAAAGAGTGCAGGGCAGAGTGAACAGATGCTGCAAGGATACTTGTCTAACCTTGTCTCTGCTTCTGGCATTATGTAACTCAAGCACTTTCTGGCTAGAGATGGCGTTTCTATTTAATAGTATAGAAATAGAATTTCTCCAACTGCTGCTTCAATCTAGGCAGACTTTAGTCACATGTCATCTGATTTATGCAAAAATTTTTAAGGTTTCTGAAGAGGCATGCTGGCTCTGCAGTGCACTCCTCTGCTGTGACATATCAGTGACATATAGGTGAATTATGAAGGCTTGTTAAAGGTCTTAATTCCTGAAGGAGTAGTCAGTGCTAGGTCAGTGCAGAGTTCAGCCAGCCAGGAGCTGGTTTCAAGGTAGCAGCACTGACAATTATATCATCAACTGCTCATTTTCCAAAGGGCCTTTCAGAATGTTGTGGTCTTGTCCGTGCAAATAACATCCATCCAGCTCTGTTGAAGAAATGATTTATGGGTGCAAACTTTACCTTTACATATTTGGGCCAGGAAATACTGACAATAGCTTTTCCTACAACTTACAGGTAGAACACTGGATCTGCTAGCTATGAAGATTTTTCTGGTGGTTGTCTTCATATTCTGTCGCGGAACATCATGAGCCTCTACAACACTGAGGCTAAAGGAGATAGTTCATTTCAGGATGTCAGGATAACCAGAGCAATGTACAGGTTCACTTACTAATTGGTGCTGGCTTGTGACAAGTAATTTGAGGAATTTGTGTAGCAAGTCATCTTTTTTATCAGGTGGATCTGAATCTTATGTTATTCCACAGTTAGGAGACTTAATGCATCCCTGAAGGACTGTGTGCATTGGAGAATGCAGCAGTGAGCTCAACATCTGGGCTCTGTTATGGGATTCTTGACACTGGATTCAGCTAGGATCATGGAAAAGCAGATGGATTGTGATGCAGCTCATACAAGAGGCCCAGCAATTTTTGGAAATGCAGAGCTTGCTGGCCAAACACTTAGATATGTGTAAAGAAATAGAAGCCAAAATGAGAAAACAAACAGAAAAATAAATCTATGCTAAGGCAAGTGAAGTGGGATCACCAACCATCACCACCACAGCAAATAATCCATCACTGAACAATATTTACTAGATTATGTACCAATGTTGTAGACCAGATGCCTATGATACACTGTTATGAAAAAGTTCAATACATCATTGGCTAATCAAAGATAAAACTCCTATTTAATTTATTTTCTGATTTTCTCTCCACAATCATGTGCAACTTCATTAGTGTTCTAGGAGTTTTTAAGCCTATCTATTCTGAAGTCAGTTCCCAGGTCTGTGGCTGTTCTAATCAACACACACACACACACACACATGCATATTTACAGTTTTCCAGACCATAGGTTTATCTTTGGAAAAATAAGACCAGCTTTGTAAATAGGCAAAAGGAAACCTTATATTCCTCTAGGAAAATGATAAGACAATACTGAATATGTGTTTTGTTTGTAACTCTTTTACCTGATAATGCCTAACATGCTATTTGTTTTTCTAGCAAACATTCATTATGTCTTCACTGAATTGTGTGTTACAGCTCCAGTATCTCCTCCAGGCTAATGTAATGTTACCCCATATTACCCATAACTTGAATATTAGGCCTGCTTTTTCCCCTTCTTGTAATAGGGCAGCACATATTAACATGTAATACGATTTGTACTAACACCATATTTCACCTGCTGGTTTTACTGTTCTGTCACTTCAGGCTGCAGGCTGGCTTTGCACATCTTCACTGTTAGCTCTTGTTATTCATGCAAGATCTTCCATGGGGACTTATTTCTTTTACGAGAAGTAGACCAGAAAAGCTCAAATAGACCAAAACTACCTTATCTCCTTTACCTTAAGGTCTGCAGGTTTCTTCAAAGAATATTTACAGCTCAATGGAACAGGATATCCTCTTGTGAAATCACAACTTCTATTCAGCCATTTGTCCAGCAACTCTCAGCTGTGCTGTGGCTCCTACCAACTTGTCGTGTGGACATTACTGGTGCAAAGCTCTCTGCATCTCCATGGAACGTTTTCTAAAAATTAGTGTCATATTTGTGACCTTCCTTTCATCTAGCACTTAAGACAGTTTTAAGTGAAAAAAAATACAAAGTACGGTTCAAAGTTCAGCCATTTCATCACTTGAATTTCCTTAGAACTCTTGGATGAATACCATCTGTCCTGTCATTTTGTTTCAAGTTCTTTTACACTTGGATTTGAGACAGATGCTTTACCATGCCTCTTCCATTAAAAAATTTTGTCATGGAAACTGCCTGAAACTCCTCTACAAGGTTAAAAAGGTTTTTTTTTCTAGGCATTGCTACTGTATCTTGAGCATCGATTGTCCCTAGGACAGTTTGTCAACCACCTTGGTTCTGTGGATGCACAGGCCTTGAGTGAGTTAATTTTCTTCCTAGTAGCCGGTACAGTGCTGGGTATTGGATTTAGGGGGAAGATAATGTTGGTAACACACTGATGGTTTAGCTGTCACTGAGCAGTGTTTACACTTAGTCAAGGACTTTTCAGCTTCTCATGCTGCCCTGACAGCAAGGAGGCTGGGGGTGCACAAGAAGCTGGAATGGAACACAGCTAGGACAGGTGATCCCCACCACTGACTAAAGGGATATTTGATACCATAAGAGTCAGCATATAACTAAGGTGAAAGCTGGCTGAAGAACACTCTTTGGAAACTGGCTGGGCATTATTTGGTTGTTTTACATTTGCATCACTTGCTTTATTTCTCTTTTTGTTATTTTCCTTTTTAGTATAATTTATTCATTTATAATTATTTTATTTCAGTTACGAAGCTGCTTCCATCTCAAGGCATGAGCTTACTTACTTTTGCCATTTCAATTCTCTCCCCCATCCCACCATTTGGGGGAGTGAGTGGCTGCATGGGGCTTGGTTGCTGGTTGGAGTTCAGCCACGACAGATGTATTTAAAAGT
Organism: Rhabdornis inornatus; assembly: GCA_013397075.1. Taxonomy (NCBI): domain Eukaryota; kingdom Metazoa; phylum Chordata; class Aves; order Passeriformes; family Rhabdornithidae; genus Rhabdornis; species Rhabdornis inornatus. The sequence continues at coordinate 120,842 of VWZS01001012.1, read as the reverse complement.
TAGTAGTATGTTTTCTTATGTTGCTCTGATGCTCTTTTGCTTTGCCACATGTTGCTGTGTCTGGCCTGTTGATGTGCAGCAGGTTTTTTTGGCTTACTGGTTTAGAAATAACTTGAACTTTCTAAAAACTGCTTTCCTACATTTGTTATTCTCTCGTTCTTCATTTTTATCCACCTCAGAATTATTTTTGGTGTTAGTCTGCTTTACTGTGTGGGATGTCTTTACGCTGCACGTCTAGTGCAATGTGAGAATTCCCCCCAGCGCCTGCAACCATTTGGGGCATCCCTTTTAGTTTTGGTTTTAGGCTTCCCAGTACACCTCCAGTGAGTTACTTTGTAAGTTTGTCCATATTGAACACTGACATGAAAAACTAATTTAGTTTTTCTTCTATGGCCTTATCTTTACTGAACATTCCCCTTACACTTTGATAAATTAGTCCTTTCCAGCAAGTGCTCACAGATGGGCATTACCTGAACTTCCTGACCTGACACACCATACTTTTTAAAGTTTAATTTGAAAGCAGTAATTTTTATATACTTTTCCATTTGCCTTTATATTGAACATCCTTCTTAGCAAAAGGACAAAATATATTTGGGTTTTTCAAAAACATTCATTATCTTTAGTCATTACATCCTTCTCAGTTGATAGACCAGCCTGATGCAGAGCTTTTAGTGTGCAACTTGTAAGGACACCTGAAGGGTTATATTTTGTTTCAATTTAACAACAAAAAACAAAAAACAAACAAACAAACAAAAAAACCACCAAAAAAAAAAACAAAACACAAACACAAAAAAAAAACAACAACAAAACCACAAACATTTAAAATCATCAAATTAGTCAATTTACTCTGACTTTACTCCTCCACTGCAGAAAATTTAAATAATCTTTTCAGAAAGACTTCATGAAGCGCCACTGTTCTGCCCAGGGAGAGAATGTTAGAAGTGAGAAGATGTGATAGTGCATTTCTACAGGGAAGTCTGAACAGGATGTGGTAACAAGATCAGCATGTACCAACACTGTAACAGGGAATTGCCTCTAGATGGAAGAATTTTTGAGTTAAGGATACAGGTGCTGTAGGACTGCAAATTCTACAGCAAAAAATGTTCTTGAGCGCTGGAGGTGCTGTGCACAGAACCACTGCCTCTCACTTCCAGTTTATGCCTGTGGCTTCATGAAATCTGAGCCAGGAAAATGGAGCCATTGATCTCACCTGTGCCAAGTTATCTCTGGCAGGTCCAACATGTAAAACAGCAGCTAATCCTTCAGATGATACTTAAGTATCTCGGGGCACAGTGGGGAGGAAAAAGCAGCTCTGGGTTTCTAAGGCTCTCAAAGATCAACACTTACTCCAGTATAAAAATATTTGAATTGCCTTTACAGTTACTTAATTTCCATGCTTATGAGAATATAGTGTTTTTCTCAAGCCTCTTGTTTCAGAAAGTGCTATGTTATCTTTAACCTACACAGTGACATTTACCGTAGTAAAGTCCTGAAAACACTTTTTATCTTACACATAGTACAATGATGGGACGCAAACTTACTTCATAAGCTAATGGACAATAGGGAGGCATTTTAAATAAAATCTTGGAAGCCTGCCCTTTTTATTACTTAATTTTTTAGACATTACACATTTCAGGGTTGGGCTTTCAAGGGCTAATAAAAGTTATTTCCTGGTATTTAGCTCAACAAATTAAACTTAAGCTATTTAGTTTAGCTGCAGGATGTCAAATTCCCCAGTTGAAAATAGTATCTAGATTTAAGCCTTTATATGTACTAAAGTAAAATAAAAAGTGAAAGCCAAGAAATAGTATAAGTGGTGACACTGTAACAACCATAAACAGGAATGCATCAGGAGCACTTGTTCTCTACAAATGCCTTCTCTTTCTGCAGCAATCTACTGGCATGTGTGGGGATAACATTCCAACATTTTTCATGCTGTTCTGCAAGCTGTGTATTTTATGAGAAGCCACTAATACTGGAGCCAGGGGGAGAGGGAAGGAGTAGCAACATCTGGGAAGACATGCCTCTAACCACATCTGTCTTACAGCCAAGGCCAGTGACCCTGAGCTCTGGAAGGGAAAGTTCCAAACATTCACTCATTATCAGCTACTATGCCAAAACAAAGACCTGTGCTTCAGCAGTCTGGGGAAAGAAGATAATCTAGGAGTAATTTCCCAAGAACTTCACTACTTAAGAGATTTTTTTTTTTGCACCCACAAGGTAACACAGGCAAACGCTACTGCAAAGGAAGCATCAGTTTTAACTAACAGCAGTGGATGTGGGAGAGGAAATCAGTTAAAGGAGTTTAAGTGGCAGCAAAAGCTCCAGGAGTCAACGCATAAGAGACTTGCCAGTTTTGCAGTAACAGCAAGAGCCAAGAACACTGCACGTTCCCACACAGGATTCCAGTATTCTGGGGGTGCCCAGCCTCTCAGAAACATCATGAATACAAAAGGAATCATGTACAACATTTTATTACAAAACTGTTAAAAAAAGTAATACAATGCAACAAAATACTACAAAATATAAGATCAGCTATTAAGCTACCTTTGTTTTACTTAGCTAAAAAGAAACACCTATCAGTCACTGAATTTCAATAAAACCATTAAATATGCAGAAACAGCAGAAACATTCAACAACTGTTTTTTTCCAAACCGAACTGTAGCAGCCCTTGGCTACTGCTTACATTACAAATTGAAGTTTCCCTACAAAGAACCACATTACTTATACACAATTCTGTACAGATTTTTATACTGAAGCTAACAATGAGCTGCACTTGAGTTCACATTCTTAGCAAAATATTGGTTTCTGAGCATAAAACTTTACAGCAGGACATTAATTTATTCTTCATCCTCATCTTCTTCCTCCTCTTCCTCCTCCTCTTCCTCTTCTTCCTCCTCCTCCTCTGGTTCTGCTTTCTTCTTAGATCCTGCAGGCCTACCTGGGCCCTTTTTCCCTACATCACTCTTGCTCTTGGCACGATACGCTGCAATATCCTGCAAGAAAAATATTATTAAGCTGCTAGCAATTGAACGCTGAAGACAAATTTGGACTGCTTTGGTATTTCAATACTACTGTACTGCATAGATCAGATACAGTGCATGCAAAAAATCAGAATTTCCACCTTGGGCCTTTTATGCTTAAATCTTTAAGCAAAAGAACATGCAATGCAGACAGTTGTAAGAATCTTATAACCACTGTGCTTTGGAGTCTGACTACATTTATTTTAGCAAGCAGGTGACCTGCTTTCTGGCAGTAAGGCATCCTACTGGTAAAATCTCTAGACATGCAAAACCCACATCCAGGTTCACTGTAAGGGTTCCAGATACCTGCCCTGCCACACCTTTCCATGTCTTCTAAAGCCTGACAGAGATTGACATAAGCACTAAGAATTATAAGCCCCATGTAGTTTGGGTGCAAGACACCCAAAGTCAAATATTTACAGTGAGCTCCACAACTTTATTACTTTTACTGTACCTTTTCATACTTCTCCTTTAGTTTTGCAGCCTTCTGTTCATATGGCTGTTTATCTTTGGCCGACTGTTCGGACCACATTTCACCTAATTTCTTTGCTGTATCTCCAATAGACAAGCCAGGGTGATCATTTTTGATTTTCGGACGGTGTTCAGAACAGAAAAGGAAGAACGCAGATCTACATCAAGAGACAGTGATTAAAGTATTAGAAATAATACTTTTTTCTGTGTGGGAGGAGGGAGTCATATAAACACTCACGGTGGTCTTTTAGGAGCGTTGGGGTCCTTTTTCTTTCCCTTCTTCTCGCCTTTGGGAGGAACATAGTTTTTCATCTCCCTGTCATAACGAGCTTTGTCTCCTTTAGCCATTTCTTCAAACTTTCCTTTTTCCTTGCTTGACATTGTCTGTGGACAGACAGAGGGGAAAGAAGAGCCTGGATGAGATAAAGCAGCTACTGACCCACTAACGCCTAAGCAGCAGCTGCTACCAGAGATCTTCTCCCAGCAGCCCGGAGCAGGGGCGGGGGCTAGCCCAGCAAGGGCTCAGTACGGCTCGGCCCGGCCCCGCTCACCTTCCACCGCTCCGAGCACTTCCGCGAGAACTCAGCGAAGTTGACGGACGAGTCTGGGTGCTTCTTCTTGTGCTCCTCGCGGCACGTCTGTACGAAGTAGGCGTACGAGGACATCTTGCCCCGCGGCTTATTGGGGTCGCCTTTGCCCATGGTGAGGTCGGCGGCGGGTCCCTGAGGGAGGAGGTGGGTGGAGAGGCGGCGNGGCCCCACCTGCCCGCCAGGAATCCTCCCCTCAGCCCCGGGCGTGCCGCCCGCCGCGGGAGCCCCTTGCTGCCTCTGCGCGCAGGACCGCCGCTGGCGTCCGCTCCTTCCCGCTCTCCCTCCGTCCCTCCCGGGGTGCACACGCTCCGCGGGTGCGCGGGCCTTGCCTGGCTGAGCGGAGCGGGCGGCTCGGGGCTCTGCTCCCTCAGGTGCTGCTGCTGAATGGTGCCCGGCCGCGCACTTACCGCCTCTTGTTTTCCGTGGCACTACCCGCCACAGCAACCCGACCCGCGGCGCCCGAGAACCCACCCCCCGGCGCACCCTATTGGCTGCCGCGCCGGTTCAAACTGCCTGAAGCTCCGCCCCCTGGCGCAGGGGCCGGAGGGGATTGGCTGTCTGCCGCTCTGACGTCAGCGGCCGAGCTACTCCCGGGCTAGGTCGAGCGCGAGGGGGTCGTTGGCGCTCATACCCGTTGGAACCGGTTGGGGTAAGGGAGCGGGGGGCGGGGCTGGGCGGAGCGCGCTGGGCGGCGATTGGGGGAGAGGGACGGTTTAAAAAACCGCGGGGCCCTCGTCATTGGCCGGCCGGGGTTGCGGCCGCTCTGATTGGGCGGAGCGCGGGGGCTGCAGCGTGGTTTAAAAATACAAAGGGAGGGGGCCCGGCGGCGCGCTGGGCAGCGTGTGCTGGGAGCGCGGTGGGTTCCTCGGCGGGTCCCCCAGCTCTGCCTGCCCCAGCTCGGGGGCGGCCGAGGCAGCAGCGCCGCCGCCCTCTCCCTCCGTCCTTCCCTCCTTGGGGCAAGGGCCTGGCGGGCAGCAGCCACTGGCTGTTAAAGTGTTCTGGCAGCTGGGTTACGGCGCCCAAGCGAGCTCTGTTCCTGGAGACCCCAAGCCGCCCCGGCCCGCCTCGCTGCGGGGTAGGGGCTGCGGTGGTGCCTGCCCCCGGCTGCAGTCCGGGGTCCCTCTGCGGAAGGAGAACGCCTGGTTAGTAGCGGTCACTGGGCAGACAGAGCTCCTGCTCCTCTCCCAGGCTGGAGAGGTTTGTAAGAGCCCGGGGCTGCCTTTAAGAGGTGCGTCCCTCAGCCAGGCCGGGGTAGAGGCACCGGCGCTGAGGAGGGAAGGTGTCGGCCCTCCGAGCACTCTGTAAAGTGCCAGCTGCAGCAGTGGGAAGAAAGCCTGGGACACAATCTAGCTCCAACTGAGGTTTTAATGCAAACCATGCCTGTGGTTTGCATTAATGCTTTCAAGTGTACCGCTAGCAGCAAATCTGGCCCTTTGGGTTTGTGGAGAAAACCGGAGTTTCCATACAGTCACTTATACTGCGATGTGACCCCAAACTATGCGATACTGGTTTTGCTGACGTTGGTTTTCTTCTGTCTTGTTATTTTCATCCAGTTCTCTACTTTATGTAAATATTCTAAGTGAGCTGGGTGGTTTTTAACACTCTTGTTTTTTCAGGTGTAGTTTATAGCCTTGGTGAAAAGCAGGTTATGACTTTGTTTACTGAAGATGTTGTGCCTTCAGTAGAGCTTTAATCATGTTGACCTTCTTCAATGGTAAGAAAAAACAAATCCCAAAGCTATGTGAGAGTATTGAGTAGCTGCAGATGTGAGAGTGGTCAATGTCTTCATCTCCTGTCTCCCCAGTTAAGAGTTGCTCAATATAAGAAGAACTTACCAGGTACAGTTCTTCAAGCCTTTCTTCTTTCCCTTCTGACAAGTACAGGTTCACATGGAACAGTTCACTAATGTGGTAGTAAATCTCCTTTATCCCTATTTCATTTTAAGCTTTGTGTATTTGCCCAAATTGCAACCCTAAAAGCTAAAATCTGCTACAGAAGAAGGTAATTGGGAGGTAAATTGACAGAGCAGCACACAGATATGCATTCCCTCTGCATATGTCAAAGCCTTCACAAGTCAGTTATCCAAAATCTTGTGTCAGTTCACTTATGTGGCTGCTACTCTTGATAGTGTTTAGCATACAAATAAAGCATAGCCTTCTGCACCTTCCAAAATAAACATTTGCACGGGGAATGTTTCATGTTCTGTTTTGGGCTTGTTATTACTGTATTCCACTGCTTCTCTGTAGCAAATTAATGTTCTCAGTTTCATGGTACTGAGTTCTATGCAGGCCTATGTATCTACTTGGCAGAGAGTTGCTTTGTCATGCAGCTTTAAAAATGCCTTTACTTCATATTTTACATGGAAAGCGCTATTTTGTTCCATGAGTTAAGTTGTTTTCTAGTTAATAAAGCAATTTTGTAAAAGATGGTCGAATTTTACAATACTGATGTGTACTGAGTGAATCATAGCACAACCATTGGTATCTGTGGTGTAAAAGCATTCCTTGCTTGCCAGACTGACCTAAATACTCTCTGTCAGTTATTGGGGTGGGGGGGGGAAGCTTTAGGTAAGTTTATTAACATTTTCACTCTTTTAACATTAATAGAGCATGTTCCTGGAAAAAAATTACTTTGTAACAGTCTTTGGAAATTTTATGATGTAATTGCAGTAAGGCTTCTGCTGTTGCATCTGCTTTTATATTTGCTCTAACAATATGAAGAAAATTGTTGCAGAAAAGCAGTTGAGGTGAGAAAGTATAATTATTGCTATGGGAAAAAATGAGATCTGCCTTTCAAACGATTTAATAAAATGTTTTAAGAAAGAAATTAGGATCTTTACATTTTCTTACCTGGAAAAGAAAGATTTTTGTACACTTTACTAGATCCATAGTGTTACATCATGCTGTCTCATACAACACAGGGCACATAAGGAGTAAACTCTTTGGTTTCTTAACATCTGTCTGTCCTCCAACAAGGAAGGCAGTATTGAGAATTTTCCATGCTTGAACGTGATACTAGAAGCTTCCCACAGCAGTGCCAATGCTGAAAGCCCCACACAAGAATGCTGATGTTAGGAAATTGTCATTCCCAAAACTGTGACTTCCTCCCAGCGCCCTCATGCTTGGAAAAGTGCTTTTCTGCTTCCACAATAAGCTGTCACTGTTTTTCATTGCACCACACTGTTCCTTTTCAGACAAAAACACAATTTCTGTCTTCAGAGATTCAGTTACTGTTACTCTTCTGAAGCAGTGATCTATGCAGTATTGACTTTGGTCGGTATGCGTGGTTAATTTATTAACCACATGTGCATGACAGTTGTGGAGAAGAAGCATAAACTCCAGGACCTGAAGTTTACTTCAGTGTGAATAATTCTGCTCATGAAATGACTCTTAGGTTTTATAGCTCCTTGGCTTTGAGCCCTTCTGTTTCTAATCTGCTCCACAATTTGGGGTGCTATCGTTAACTTGGTTTAATCATCGGTAAACTGCAAGTGAGGAGACATAAACAATGAGGCTAGAAATGCTGGATAGAAGGTAGAGAAAAGACCAGATGGGTGAGACCGGGTTATGGAGCCGAGAAATGGATTTAAAGAAAAGTATGTCACGGACAACAAAAATGTGTGATGGGAGTGATACTGCTTTCTGTCATACTATATCTCTTGGCTTCTGTGGGCTGCTTCTAGAGCTTTTCTGGACAGTGGTGTCAGTGTGGACAAAGCAAGGGAAGAAAGGAACAAAGGCCTTTTATTTGAATTAAATCATCAGCGGATCCCTTACAACAGATACTGTTCAGCTGAGGAGATCACAAACTAAAGTTGCATGACCTTAACTCTCACCAGACTTTCATTCTGGTGTAAGTGTATTTATGTAGTGATGCTGTCAGTTTTAGTTCAGTCAGTTGGATAAGGAAGCTCTACTGTCACTTCCCAGAAAATCTCCTACTAGCCAAAATACTGTATGGAATATGCCTTAATGTAGCCTAATGGCAGTAAAATTCTGCTTTGGAAAGTTATCACTCTTGATTGACAGGTAATTTCTTCTTCTGGACCTGAAAAGTCAGTGGATGAATAATGAAAGTTTGGTAAAACTGCTCCTGGTTTTAATCAAACCAAACTTCAGTAACAGGAATGGGAGATGTTGAAAGAAGGCAAATTTAGCTTTAATCAGCAGTTATTTTTGTTACAGAAAAAAAAGATTAAAATTCACGACACAAAAAGCATTTAAGTAGGTCACTGCTTTGAAAACCCTTTTAATATGAATTATGAAGTCTACAGACAGCAACAATGTTTTAGGCCTATTTTTTGTGAGCATCTCTCACTAGAGATCTGGCCGGAGCTTTAGGATAAAAAGCAAAAATCAAAATTATTTAAGCTACTGCTTACCTAAATTCAACACAAAACTTACTTTGTAGTAGTGTTCCAGTTATAAGCAGTTCTTTTCTTTCTACTTTGATAAAAACACATATAACTGCTGCTGCCTAAAAGTTTACAAAACTGGTATTTCTGTCAGTATCTTAAAGAACTGCATTTAAGATAATGTATTAGAAGTTCCCCAGTTTTTCTGGTGTTGTATAACATGTAAATGATATGTATGTTGTAAAAATGAAATATATTTACCCTTTAAACATTACAGGTTTATTATGCCAGCCATTGTAAAGCCTGCATAACCAGTTAAGCAGCTCTTAGGCAAATGCAGCTGTGTCAGTTACACCAGGCTGGGTTAGTCTGAAAGCTCAGGAGCTTAATTTGACTTTGTGCTGTGTACCCAATACCTAAAACAAAGGCAGCCTGCATGAGACACTATCTGGGACAGCTGCAGAGCAAAGGCTGAAACTGCAGTGGTCATATGTCAAGAAAAAAATACAATAAATCTCCTCTGGTACTAATACAGATAATATTAGGGAAAATAGCAATTCCTGATCACAGTAATTGTTACCTGAACTTTTTCAGTCTTAATTTGACATTAACTTTTTTTTGCATTGGATTTACAAGCTTTTAACTTTTTTTTTTTTAATCTTTTTGCTTTTCTATACACCTGGCTTTTACTCAGTTTCTTGTTTACATTCAAAGTAATATTCATGTAACATTTTACCCCCAAGTTCTTTAATTTTTTAATTTGTTTTGCTATACTGCTAATCCCTTTTTACAGGTATGAGAAGAAAGCAGCAATTTGTCTTTATATATTAAATCATTTCATAGGCAGCTTGGAGGGGCTCTAAAATGCAGATACCCCTTATTTACTGTAAGAATATGGTTTAAATGGGTAAAAAAAAGTTTCTGTTCTCCTCTCCCCACTCCCAAACTCTTCCAGTGTTGGTGAACGTTGTACTTTGCCTGAAACATATACACAACTTACTCTTAAGAAATGAAATTTAACTGCCAATAAAGTTGTTCTGTCTTTTGTGAATTGGAGAGCATAGTTTGAGAATTTTTTTTCTCCTTCTAAGCTGTGAGACAAAGGGTTGGACTGCCTCTGGTCCTAGAAGTGTGATGTCCCGTGAGGAGATCCAAAGAGGCTGTAGTCACAGTCCAGCTTCTCAATAGTCATGTTTGACACTAGCTGCCAAATGAAGTATGTGTCAACCCATAGTGACTTACAAATATTGATACGTTTCTACAGAGCAAACCAGAATGCTTTGTTTGAACCTTCGTCCAGTGTGAGGGACTGTTTCCTTCTGTGGTCATGTGGGCTAGAAACTTAAAATGAGGCTGAACCTGACAGTAGAATCTGTTTCCTATGTCACTGCAGCTCTAAAGTCTCCTGGGAAAGAGAAAGAATGGTGGGAGTTGACAAGACTCTGTGTCATGGGCTGCAAGAGGAAGTAGCCAGCAGAGATAAGCAGGTCTGGCTGGTAACAACCAGGTACCTCATAAGCACTGTGATCTTCATCAACACACTGGTCTTTGTCTTGCATCCAAGTAGTGGAAAAGCTCAAATCAATTTCAATGGGTCTCAAGTGTTGGTCGTGTGGCATGCATCCTCTGGCGTTGTTAATGTAGACATTGTTGAGAGAATAATTTATTCTGTTACTTCTGGCAGCTAGTGCTGTGATGTGTCACAAATGACCACAGGATACATAGGTGATTTGAGACTAGAAAGAAAATGCTCAAGAAGTTTTGAAATTGTTTCCATTTTGAAATTGAATCATCAGTCTCATGTTTAGTCATGGTTCCCGTGGGATTTTCCAACAACTGATTATATAAATGTATAATTTTCTTACAGCACCCCATTGCATACCCTACTCTATACTGCTAAAGTACTTTACAGTAACAGGGGAGGTTGTTTCACAGCTATTATGCTACTAGAAAATGTGTCTGTGTGTAATACCAGTCAAAAGCTAATGCTTCTATTCCAGAGCCCTAGTTCTTGTGGGGAAAAAAAACAAAACAAAGCAAAACAAAACCAAAAAAAACCCTTGAAGTTTGATAATAAACCTGTGGGCTAATCCTCATCATTTAGTGTGACTGTATGTGAAGTTAAGTGGAAGCTCTCCCTAAGTACTGGCAGGGATAAGCACCTGCTGCAAACGGAGAAGAATCAGGGAGTAGCACAGTTCTGCATTTGGAGAAATAAACACGGAAATTTTGAGTTGTTCCCTGTCAAAAATAGGTTTGCTTATTCAAAACTATGGAGAAACTAAATAGCAGCCCAAAACATGTCTCTTCCAGTTTTTAAAAGCTGGAAAACAAAAGCATCTGTATCTGTAAACTCTCAACTTCAATGTAAGCCTTTAAGAGAGAAACCACCTTGATGAATACACTCCAGTTCCAAGGCTTGATCATGTGCAATTTTTACGTCACTACATTTTATACTACTAATTAGCATTTATATGATCTTAAATTATTGTAATATGTACAAATACTAAAAGCAAAAAACTTATTTTCTAGTAGTTAAGGTTTACTTTGTAAATATATGATTCATTTTTAACAGATTTTTATGATATAATTATAAAGACAGATAAACAACAAGAAGGTGAAAGTTATGAGGTAAAATATCTGTATTATTATTTCCTAATTCTGACATAATTTACAAGATGATGTAAAGTCCTGCTCCAGCGGTCACTTCTAAAGAGAGGTAAGGTTTTTTTTTTAGTGCCTGTGAATAGTTGTAATAGCAAAGTTGGGTCTCATTTGTGGTGTTTATAAAGTTAATAAATATTAACAACCAAATACCTGGATAAAGAAAAAAAAACAAAACACCAACTTCTAAGTTGATATTTGTTTGAAACCTTTAATGTTGAAACTGGAGAGTGAGGGTCTCTTTATACTGTTCTGTGGTTTAGGGTATGTCTTTCAGCAGTCAGTCATACCTTCAAAATTGTAAGGGCTAGAGGCTTTATCAGTATGAGGGCTGAGACTCCAGTAAAGATGTTGAGGTTTGAGAGCATTTAAGATGAACAGCAATATCTAATAAAGAAGCAATGCTTTTGGTCAGCTGCTCTGTACTGAATGTGAATAATAGCAGGTACTATTCAAACATAGGAACATAGTACATTCTACCTGGTGGCCATTTTTTTGACATACTCTGCAAAACATTTTAGCTGATCCTCTTCCCATAATATTTCTAAGTTAAGGGTTTATTGTCAAGTAATAGCAGCAAAAGCCAACTGTAATTCAGAATTATTGCTATGCTTGAGTTTTCTGGAGTATAAGCCTATCTATATCTCTTACCCAGAAGGAGCACTGCAGGAGGTCAGGAAAGCATTTAAACCCCAAATGCACATGTAATTTATTAATTTTATTTTTATAGATGTGTCTGCATTAGTATCAGACTATTTTGTTTTTACTAAGGGAATCCAGGTATCTAACTGATGGTTTGGTAGAAGTGTTCACCTGCTCTCAAGAGGCACTTAAAACCTGCTGTTAACTTCAACAAGAGCTAAGTCAGACCTAGAGATGGTTATAACTGTACTGCAAAGGTAAGGGCACTTAAAGAGGCAATAGGGCTACAGAACTTTCCTATTTTCATTTCTGTAAAATGAATCTGTATCAGAAGGGGACGTGATGGTGTAGCAGCACCCTGTAGTCTCCAGGATCCTCTGACAAAACCGTTGCAGAAGATGGTGTAGCATGTGTTACACAAAGCAAGAGGTTAAAGCCATTGTCAAATCTGAATTTCTATAACAAGAAAACAGTGGCTCACAAAATGCGAGACTGTAGCACAGAGTATATACACTGCTTTTTGTGGTCTCAAGAGTGCATTAGAGACCAGCAAAATTTACTGAAAATATATGACAGTTTATCTTACAGGGAAAAAAATCTGAGCAAGTTTTTTATTTAATTTCAAGGGATTGAAAAGTAATTCTTAAGCAATATACTACATTGGTCTTTTTACTAGTAGTTAAATTTTTATTGCATTACACAAAACCTCTGGGGGTGATACTTTTCCACAATATATTCCAGATAGCTGCTTTACAATTCTGAAGAGCATGAGTGATGATTTAGTGGGGCCTAACTGTGTGATCTCATATAATGTGAAACAAAATGTTAATCAAAGCAACCTGGATGAACAAGAGATCAGTGGCTGTGAAACAACAGATGGAGGTGCGCTTGGGCTGGGTGGAGGCTTCTGAGGAGGAGGAGGAGGAGGAGGAGGAGGGTTGTTGAAACTGAGGGGTACCTAAGGCAAAACGGGAGGTTGACTTCTCTGGTTTTGTGTGGTCATTGTGTTTGAGTACTGTCTCTCCTAACACCTTCATTGTTTAAGTCCAGCAACGAACAATTTGTCAAGAACATTTAACAAAGAACATAACATAATTTTTGCACATTATAACAATGCGTTCTACCAGAAGATCCTTTGATGCTTCCTGTAACTAACGGCTTATTGTGAAAGAGAATTTGCACAAACCATTAAGGGGATTGTATTACAAAACTTTAAAGCTTTTACAAGTACATGGGTTTATCAGATTTAAACCAAAATTATTCTTAATATAAAATGTGTAGTTTTGGACCTTCTTTACTGCTTTAAATCTTTTAATAAAAGCCTGTGTCATATATACTCTTTCATTCATCTTGAGCTGCCATTATACAAGGCCGAATACTTAAAAAATAAAGACTGGCTTCAGCTAGATTCAGATCTGGAAATAATTCTGGTTAAAGTCACAAATTTTTTTTCTATTACTGCACTTCTTGAACCATATACAATAAACTCTATGTGTATTAATACAGATTAGGTTTTGTTATACAATTAATTATCTGAAATTATATTTTAACTACCCTAGCCTAAAACTTGTAAAGAAGTAAAAAAAAATGCAGTCTGTAGGCAAGTTCCAATACTCCTATGCTTTGGATCTATGCTTTAACAAATTTAGACAATAAATTGGAAGAAGAGTAACAGACAGTAGTAGGTTAGGTAGTGCTGGAGTGGGAAAGGAAAATGAGATATAAAAAAATCAGAAAAAAGAAAAGGAAAAATAAAAATAATCGCACTTGTTTCTGGTAAGGAAGAAGAGATTTGGTCACTGTTCTTTATCACAGCCCATGAATACTTATCGAGTAAGTTGCTTTTTTATTAAAAGCACCAGGGTGTGTGGTGGAATTTGCAGAATTTTTCAAGTGTTTTAAAGAAATCTTTTTTCACTGAAGTAGTTACAATACGTAATAAAATGTGTATTTGCTGAGAAAAATGTATACCAATAGTTTTCATTATTATTCCTTTTGCTAACAGGATAATTTCAGGTGCTGAACACAAGTGCACAAATGTACGCTTGCACTTCAAGTGAATGGTACCTGCTGGGGAAGGGAATCGTCCTCCCCAGCTGAACTTTATGCCATGGAAATGCATACAAAGTTGCAAGCCAAGTTTATCTTCCAGGATTGGTTTCTAGTAATGGGTTTGCAAAGTGCTTGCAGTACATCTAAGGTGATGTATCTGATTATCATTCTTCTCTCTCAAATTACAAAACATGTCAATCAAAAGCTAACAGGAGCTGGGACATATGGCATCTCAGAGAAGCACAAGCTGCTGGGCTGCCACCTGTGCCTGGCCTGTCTCGGTGCCAGGAGGGGCCATGAGTCCCGCTGACTTCAGAGCCCGGGGGCTGTGAATTCAGAATTTTTGGGACGCCGTAGTTCCCGCTCTTTCTGCGTGTCACTTTCAAGTCATCCATGCTGTGTTCTTGGGGTATAGATTACTGCTGCCTTCTGTACTATTCAGCTCTGCTGTGATTGCTAGTGACATGTCATAAACAGGGTAGTTGGAGCTGCTGTTTCCTTTGAACTGATTTAATTTTTGAAGTTTAATCAGTATATGGTTGCAATGCTGCATATTTTTATGTTTATTTAAATTTGTCCCCATACATGCTTTATCTGTATCTGAATACTTATGGTAGCCAGTACTAGAGTTTATGTTAAAAAATCGTAATTTTAGACAACATACTCCACAATGATTTTTCTTTTTTTTTCATGTAGCCCAAGCTTCATGAAAGTTTGCAAATCCATTTTGTAGTAAGTAAGCTTCATACTGTCTGATAAGCCCGTGTAGCTGCAAGCTCTTTGTATTTTTCATCCCATGTGTGATGCAAGATTAAAAGTGACATGATTTCTTTGTTACTGTAAGCAGGCATTCATACCAAATGAGGTGGTCATCCCCAGTCACATGGTCCTGCCCTTCTACTGCACCATCCTGTGTGCTGGGGCATCCTGCAACTGAGCGGTAATGCAGATCAGGATTAAATCTAAATTATTTTTCTTGTTGCTAGTCTAGTTGTAACCCAATAGTTTGCTGTGCAGCCACAGAACTGTTTTTATGGGCACAAAGAAGCACAGGGCACAGGTGTGAAAATGAGCAGCTTACAGCAGAAGCAGAACTATCTAAGTCCCACGACTCTCTTATTGTGACCTAATCATGAAACTATGATACTACTTTACTTGAAATTATGCTTATAAATTAGCATCTTGGCAAGCACGGCTGGGTAACATAATCAGGCTTTTAACTGCTCCCAAACTGTTCCCAAACAAAGAGGATCAGAAACATTTAAAATGCACAAGTGATCTTTCCATCAAACCAAACAACAGCAGCCAGACTCAGATTGACATATTTTATGCTCACAGTAAGGTCAAATCCATCTGAAAAAAAAACAAAGGGACCTCAAAAGACATAGTCTGAGAGTCTAGAAATTGCTATTCATGACCCAGATTTCCACTGAAGAATTCCTGGAACTCACCCTTGTCCCACTTTTCCCAGATCATGCTTCCTATAGTCTCAAATTTTAAGGTCTGCTATGATCGATATTGGGTTTTTTGTTATTTTTTATCTTAACATGATCACAGTTTTCGAAAGTTTAAAATCACAAACTCAAAAAGTGAGTTAAACCTTTGCTGCTTGAGATTGCTCAGCAGCAGAGCATAGAATTTAACCTAGGCATTATGAAGTCTTCAGTTTGGCTGATAACAGAGCAGAGTTCAGTATCTTTCCAACTCTCCTGTTCCCCCCACTAATCACTAAAACGTGCCTCATGGATAACTGCTGTGACTTTATGGTCTGTTTAGGTTCAGTTACTGTATCCTTCATTCAATTGCGACAGTGGGACCTACTCTTATTCTCTAATACCAGGTTACGCAATCAGATTAAGGAGCCATCTGCAGCACAAACTGAAACCGCTCTATAATCGTGTTCTCGGCTCACGCAGAACTTTGGCTTACGCAGGATCTGTGTCTCCTTGAATTATTCAGCAGCCTCCCCGCTACTCCTCTCCTTCTTCAAGCTGGAAGCGCTCAGCAAGCGATACGGCCAAATATTTCAGCGATTAAATCATTACGCTTTGAGCTCGCTCAACTCAGATGCCGTTTCTGAGATTTAAAGGACTATTTGCGGTAGTTCAAAGGGAAAGCAAAACCTCTCCCTTCCTTGCGCCTCCTTTGAATGTGCTTGAAAGGACAGTAGATCAGAGCTTGCTGCTTTTGCCACTCTGCTGTCAACAGCTGGAATGTTAAATGATTTAATGCTAACGCATCTCTTATATAGCTTGTAAAGCCTCAAAACTAAAAATACCTGCATTTGTCAAGTATTTTCAGAGTGTCTATTTTACCTAGTCGTGTGCACAGCAAGGTCTTGGTACATCATTAGCGAAAATAATTCTGCGTTCTCAAGCCTTTTCAGTTTTAACAGTCACCTTTACTAACAAAAAGTACTTTTAAATGACAAAACTGAAAACTCGCACTGTTATATCGCCTTTGTCTTCAGAGGGCTTTGCCACGGGAACGCAGGACGGAGCCCTGAGTACGTGTGTTGTAAAAGCAGCTCTAACAAAGGCCGGAGCCTCGTTTGTTTTCTGCCGAGAGACGCACGGCCAGCGGCTGCGCTGCGGCTGCCGGGGAGCTCCTTGCCGCAGGCGGAGGGACAGGAGCGCCCGGACAGAGCCCGCCCGCGCCGGCCGGCGGGACCGCTGCCAGCCATGGCCGACAGTAAGCGGAAAAGAAAGGAGGCGGCGAGGCAGGGAGGGAAGAGGCCAAGACGGAAGACAGGAGGTAG
Organism: Rhabdornis inornatus; assembly: GCA_013397075.1. Taxonomy (NCBI): domain Eukaryota; kingdom Metazoa; phylum Chordata; class Aves; order Passeriformes; family Rhabdornithidae; genus Rhabdornis; species Rhabdornis inornatus. The sequence goes on along the minus strand of VWZS01001012.1, from coordinate 104,288 downwards.
ACTATCCGGAACGAGCAGCCCGAGCAATGCCGGTCTCGGCTAAAACCCTAGAGCGAGAACAAGTGAACGGGGGGAGCTGCTGCGGCACAGCGAGGTGCCGCTGAGAGCCGGGGGTAGGCGGCGGAGGCGGCCGGCCCCGCGTCGCTGGGAGCGCGGGTACGCGCTCGGCCGTGCCAGCGGCACCTCCGACCCACGACACCCTCCGCGGCCGCCCTTTCACATCCAACGGCGGAGCCGCCGGGGAGACGCGGAAGGGGGGGAAAAGAGAGGCTGACGCACGGGGCTTTTTAAAGGTGGGCTGAGCCGCTGCCACCGCTCCCGCGCAGCGAGCCCGGCCTCCAGGCGGGAGGGAAAGGGAGCGGAGCGCGGGGCGGAAAAAAGGGAGCGGCTGCCACAACGTCTCTCACCACCCCGCGCTGCCTTCAGCGCTGCGGCCGCGCCGGCCGGGGCAGGAACTGCGCTTCCCGTGGGGCCGCGCGCGGCAGCCGGCATGCGCGGCGGGCGGGGCGGCGCGGCAGGGCAGGTTGCTGTTGTTACATAGGAAACAGCTGAAGAGTCTCCACATGACAGAGGGAGAAGGAGGAAGTAGAGTGGCCCGTGGGGCTCCGTTGCTCTGGTAGTCGCGGAGTTCGGCTGGCGGGGAGAGCCCTTTCCACAACGCGTGGGCTGACCGCCCTCGAGGGCGGACTTGCGCCCCGGTACCGCCGCTGTAGGGAGGCAGACAGGGAGTGGGGGAGCCCCCCGCCGGGCCGCGGCGCCTCGCCGGGGAAGTTTGGTGCGGGGCGGGATCCCGCCGGCCGCGGCGGTGGCGCCGGCTATGAACGGCTTCGCCCCCGAGGAGGTGACCCAGCGCGGGGCAGACCCTGCCGCCGCGGCGGTGGTGGGCAATGCGGGCTCCGCCGTGNAATCAAGTTTAGTGGGGGAGGAAGAGTGTTTGGCGGCGGAGAAGTGTTCGCTCTCCCTTCCCACCGCTTTTCCGTAGCACGGCCGAGTTTGGCTGGCGCGGCAGGAGCACTGCCTGAAAGTCCTTGCGGGCGGGGAGCAGCGCCCGCCTTTCCTGCCTGCTCTTGGGGTCCCCTCTAGCCCCAGGAGCCTGGGCATCGACTGCGTGTGTCCCCCTGTAGCCAGAAGGGGGGTCAGCGCGACCGGGGAGCGCCGCTGCCCGCCGGAGCGGATCGCAGCGCAGCCCTGCATGGCTCCCGGCGCGCTAGTTTGTCTGTGTTGCTGGCGAGGGCCGCGCTCGCTGCCCCGCCTCGTGTTGCAGCGCCGCACGTCTCCCGTGCCGCTTTATCTTCCGCTCGGCAGCCATCGGGCCCCGTGCAGCGCGGCTCGGCACGGCCGGGCAGGGCGGGGGCCGGCTGCCTTCCAGCGGGGCGGCATGCCTGGGAGCCGGGAGAGCGCCGGCCCCCGCGGGAGGACAAGGCGGGCTGCGGCTTGGGGCTGCCGGCAGGAGCGCCCCGCGCCCGGCCGGGGCTGCGTGCGCCCCGAGGGACCCCGGCCTGGCTCTGCAGCCCGGCCCCTAACGCTGCCCCGTGCTCTCATCTGCCCTTAAACTACGCGGACCTGGGGATTCCGGGCTGGTACGTGCCGAGATCTCCCAAAGTGTGCAGATCCCCACGAAAGGGAAACTTGTTAGAAAGAAAGAAAGTAAAAATAAGTGTGTTGCGTGACCACGCCGGGTAGCGGAAGTAAAACAAGGAGGGGAGGATATAGGTGGGGAAATGAGAGCCGTCTCTTAGCCCTGCCGAGAACAACTGAAAGCTTGTTTTGTTTGCGTGCTGGCCGGCCCCCGCGGTGCGGCAGGGAGGGAGGGCTGTGCTGCGTGGCTCCGCAGCCTGGCACTGCTGCATCGGCCCATTGCAGCATTTCAGCGAGCTCGGGGCCCAGCCCGTGGCAGGGAGCTGCAGCGCAGCACACTCTCCATTCAGAAGAAGCCAGTAAAACCCCAGCTGATGTGGCTGTGGGTGCTTAAGGGTTGTCTAGCTACGTGCACTTTAGTCTGGGAGATGCACTACATGGTTTTGTTTGAAACACGCTGTTTTATTCTTCTAGGCAAGACATCTGTACATTTGTGACTTCCACAAAAATTTAATTCAGAGTGTGAGAAATAGAAGAAAGAGGAAAGGCAGCGATGATGATGGTGACTCACCAGTGCAAGACATCGACACTCCAGAGGTAGCTAAACAGTTAATTATTTTTTCCGAGTTGTTGTGTTAAGCTTCTTAATGATTCTTAATGTTTGCACCAACACCACTCTCCTACTTTTACAGCTTACCTTACATGTAGATAAGGGAAGATTCTTGATTTGCAGTGTTCATAATATAACAGAATTTAACTGAATTTTGTGGCATGTGTTCTGATTAAATGGTGCAGAGTACAATGAACAAAAGTCTGTTTTTAAGTGTCCGATGGTTCTCTCAGAAATCTGCTGTTTTCAGCTTCCTCCTCCTTAGTGCTTTGCCACATACCATCCAACTCTTATCTTTTGCAGGAGCTGACAACCTAAAAGGAATTGCACATAGTGCTTGGGATATAAATGCTTCTCTGTCCCGTCCTTCCAAACCTTTCTTTTGTGCTAAATGTATTGCAGATGGCTCTTGCCAATTAGTCCATTGCCTTAGTCACTTTAAACACTGAGAGTTTAATGATGATAGCTTTGTTTCTGCCCCACTGGGGGCTGAAGAGCCATTTGGGGAGCTCTGCTATGAAGGAGTGGAGAGAAATACAGTGTCTTTTCAACCTGTTTTCCCCACTACACACCAGCGAAATCTGACCCATTGAAATAAGGGAACTACTAAAGTGTTCAACTTTTTCCATAGTATGATGGGTTGGTGTTGAACATAAGGCTCTCTTTTTCTTACATGTGCTCTGGGTTATTTCTGCTACAGCGTTGCTTAGCAGGTGCTCCGCAGTGTGTTAATTTTGAGCAGAGGCTGTTATGCCTTCGGTCCCTTCTGAGAGGGATTGTTAAAACGTTCTTCAGAAATTGCTCTGTAAGTGTTAATTTAATGGCATCCTTATGGTCAGCATCTGCAGGTAACAGCAAGTAAGTGAGGAAACTTTGTACAGAATCTGCCTTTAGGCACGAGGCTCCAGTGTGAAGGCTCTGGCTAAGAGGATTTTAGGAGATTGAAAGTAGTTTGATGCTGGGTGGCGTTGTCTGTCTGTTAAATATCTGGGATTGTTTCTTGGAAAGTTCTGTTTAAAGCTAGTGCTGTGAGTGACTTCAGGTAGCTCTCTAACACTGTGTAATTGCAGCTCTCCTGGAAGCCTGTTTTGTTTTCTTATGCCAGGACTCTAAAACATGTCACAGCTGATGAATATCTCCAGAACAAAAAAACAAGCATTTTTTTTTTTTTCTTTACAGTATTATTACAAAAAAGAAAACTGGGAACTGTTTTTGAGGAGTGTCAGCTGGCTGTTTTGACAAGGGCAGTACATTCATTCCTTGCAATTACTGTATGCCTTAGATACTTGTTTGCCCTTGACCACCTTTGTTTTCGATTATTACTCAGTTTGCTAAGGAAAAAAAGTATCATTCTTCTGAGGAATTGTAAGGCTCTCCTGCTTCCATCTCAGTCATGACCATCTTTACTGATTGGAAATGATTCCTACAGGAGGAAAAGAAGCTCCTGCGGTACTGGTAGTTTTTGGGGCTTGGTGAAAAGCTGCTGCTCCTCCTTTGCATGATGCTGCAAGGATGGCGTCCCCACTGTGACTTAGGAAGTGGAATTTAATGCCATGTAAACTTTAGAAACGCCAAAGGATATCATCCTTTATCATGCAAGGCAGCCTCACTTCAAGTCTGGCCAGGTTACCAAGTGTGCAGTAGCACTGCTGTTTTAAGTGTTCTGCAGTGAGGCTGTTAAATGAATTTAAAGCAAAAGTGAATGCCTTCATCAATCTTTAATGCAGTGAGTTTGGAGAATACTATTGTAATTGAACTGACCTAATAGAATTTCTCATTCAGCCTGCTTTCTGAGCTTGCTCTCCCACTCAGTCATCTGATTAAGCTCTCTTAGGTTGTCAGGGAGGATGGGAGAGTAAGCTGTTGCTGGGAGGACTGATCAGAGTACATAGGATTCAAAACTGACGGAGTACTGGATTAAGGCTGTGTATTTGTATCCCTGAGAGGACTTTATGTAATTTTCTCAACTGTTGACTGACACTGAGAAAGGCTTCTTGACATTTTTGCCCATGCACATAACTCCTGCATTTTGCTTGTGTAGCAGGGATACTTTTGGAGAGCAAGAACAGTTGTTTTCTTTTCTCACCTCAAGCCAAGAATGCTTGTGCTCTAGACTTTGTCCTGATTCTAAAATGTGCTCTTTCATGATGCCAGATGTGCCATGTCTTGTATGTAATCTACATTACATACAAGATTTAATGGCTGAAATCACAATATAGGGGCCTCCTTTGAATCAGCATCTTCACAGATGTTACATGAAAGTTGCTCTTGGGCTTTGTGTTATCGTACTGGAACTGGGAAGCAAACAACCCAGAATGGATGAAAGTACAATAGTGAGTTCAAAACACTGCCCACAGCTTAAGGGAGATAGAGGCATGCTCAGTAACAATAAAATGCTCTTAAACTGAGCTGGGCTATTTTCCTTTCTGCTGGAAGGTTTGTTTTTTGTCAAAATGACATCTGCTGAGTTGGCTGTTTACACTTGCGTATCTGTCAGTTTCCAAAATGTTTTTGCGAGGCGAACTATTAATGACTGATTTTTTTTTCAGTTGTATTAGATTGTTTTCTTCCCCTTCCCCCTCTTTTCTTCTAGGTTGATTTATATCAGTTACAAGTAAACACACTTCGAAGGTACAAAAGACACTTCAAGCTACAGACCAGACCGGGACTTAACAAAGCACAGCTTGTTGAAGTATGTATGAGTGTTTCCCATAATAGAAAATGCAACTTGCTGTGGCATGTGGTTTTCTATACACTGTGATCCTTGCATAAAGTGCCTATATAATCTGGATTTTAGGAGAACAAAAGGGAGCTGCTTATCTAGCTTCCTTCATTGGCCACAGCTCCTGAGCCAAGTAAATCAAAAGTAAAAGCTCTTTCCAGAGGAGGGACTCTTAACTTCCAAAGGAGTGTGTGCTGCTTAAAAACACAGTGTTTAGCTGGAACAGTAATATCTTCATGCCCCTGAATATCATAGAATCATGAATTTATTCTGTGTGTGCATCAATCACAGCTTCACCTGAAACGTCCTGCTGAAAAGAGCTAGAAACTGGGAGGGTCAGTGAAGTTCTGGTGAGGCTCAGACTTTGTTTTAAAAAGCTAGTTACTGCAACCATAGGTTTCTGTATCTGTGAAGAAACATGAAAAAACATACTTCTATTGGTAATTAATTCTGTTAAAACCACTGGAACCTGCTGTCAGAAAACTGGAATTTTGTGGAATTTACTGCTTCTAGAAGTGCTGAAGCTGCATGTCAGTACAGCTGTATGTTAGCATCTTCACATGAGTGCAGTTTTAAAGGAATTCTTCAGAGCTGCAAAGGTGCAGTCAGAGCACATTGATGTAAATAAGTGGAAGAGCTGGTGATCTTAACAGGAAGGTATAGCTACTTATTTTACACTTTTGTGCAGTGATGCATTCAGCTGTATTTAAGTGCAGACACTGTTTTCATCTCTCCTTAATCTGTGTGAATTAAAAGCAAGACTCATAAAGGTATGGGTGTTCTCAAGGCCAAACTGTAAAAGATTAGTCCTGCTGCCACTAAGAGTAGGAATGCAAAATCAGTGTTCCATTTTCTTATATGTAAGTTAGCTATTGAATTAGCAGGACTGTGATTTGAAAAAGCACAAGCAGTTTTTGTTCCACAAAACTGGTGTTTCAAAGGGTCTGCTTTAGGTGCATCTCATATGGTACTTGCACTAGGTTATTCCAATGTTGCATGGTGTGCATGGGCAAAGCTGCTTCTGCCACATGCTTGATTTGACTGACCTGCAGGTATTTGTGAGCCATAGCCACAGAGCTTCCTTAATACACAGTACATTTGATCCCTTGTAATCTGTCCTAACATACCATGGACACGGCTCTAGCTGTTCCTGAAAGTTCCCTTCGAATTACTGTGTCAAACTTCTCTGTGAATGCTTTTGGGGTAGAGTTTAGAAAGCTTCCTGCCTTTTTAGTTAGGCTAAAATTTATTCTTATATGCTGTAGTGCTTAAGTGAGCAGTCTTATGTTTTTCACTTCATAATTTTAATCTACCAATCTGGCAAAAAGCCAGAGAACAGACTGAGTTGCAATATTTTGCAGCTTTCTTTAAAGGCTGGTGTTCATTTTGATGAAAGGAAAGACTGCTGAAATGACAAGTGATTCAAGAACTGGTTACAAATTGTCATATTTCAGTGGTTACAGCATGGTGAATTTTCATTAATAGCTGTTTTGAAGAGCTGAATGTTCAACTGTAGTTCTCTGATAATTTTTGTGTTGTGTTAGGTATTTCTGTTGTGTGATTTGATGCAGACACCATCTCCCAAGCTGAGTGGAGAGCAGTAGCCTCTCTTAACTGTGCTGTCTCTGTTGATATTCTGTACTCATTAACTGTTATATTCAAGCTTTAACTAAATAGATGTAACTGTAGTCCCATGATTGTTCTGATACCTTTGAAGGTTTTTTTCCCTGAAAAATTTGTCAACTTTTTACTTTGGAAATTAGGGGTACAGTCTGCTACATTTAGTTCACAGTTATCAGTAAGATGGTTCCTGTTTATCTTTCTATGAGTACTAAATACTTCTGAAGAGAGGCAATATTTCCTTTTTTTGTAAGCTTCTTAATCAGTCTTTTAAGCTTTAATGGAGTACATTTAAATTTGAATCTTCAGTTTTTGCATGTAAGAGTGATTATTTAATTTCCTTGCATTCTTCCTTTATAGATAATTGGCTGCCATTTTAGGACAATTCCAGTGAATGAAAAGGACACCTTAACATACTTCATCTACTCAGTGAAGAATGACAAGAACAAACCAGATCTAAAGATGGATAGTGGGGTTCATTAGGCAGAAAAGGTTGGGACTGAGACTCAGGCTGCAAATCAAAAGACTGAGATTTTGTTGATATGCAAAAGCTTTCTTTGTAACTTTTTCTCCTGAGAGAGTTTGTCTGTTTTATTTTTCATAACCTTGCTGATTTGTTTGAAAACCATCTCTTATGAAACAAATTTCCTCAGCAAAAGTATTTTAAATAAATATCACTGATATTGTTGCTCAAATGGGTGTGTCTGTAATTTTAATGAGTTGGACTCGATCCTGACAGGTCCCATCCAGCTCAGCATATTATGTGATTCTGTGATACTTGTACTTAATAGTTAATCTTTGATGAATTACATAATAATATTAAAATATTTTTCAATTAAAATGTGCCAAGGATATATTTATAAATGTACCTCAAGTGCTCAGATGCAATGCCTTTAAAAAAAAGCTGTAGCAGACTTGGTAATAGGTTCTTTTTCCTAAGGTAAAAGGCTTTAAGTGTCAGTTCTGTTCTTAGCTGGGCAGAAATGGCTGAATAACACTTTTTTTTTTCCCCTTTGGAAACAAGAATTGGAGGATTTTCTGATTTGTTTATTCATTTTGTCATTGCTGAGATACATGCTTCCAAGCACTGAGGCCTTCCTGCTCCTATATTAAAATGGAAAAAAAATGCAGCTTTTGAATTTCAAAGCTGTAAGTACAGATGAAGAGACTGCTGCAGCTTACTGTGCTGAGAAATCCTTCGACTCAGTAAGAAATCCTTTACCTGCTGACTTCTCCATTTGTCTGCATGGACTGCTGCTAAGAATGTAACTGGAGAATGAGATGGAGCCTGTGTGGGGTCAATAGAGTCTCTTCTAACAGGCACACTGTTTCTTTTTCATTGCATGGATTAGCTCAGGCCTGTTTAAAAGAACAACCGCCTCTCAATTAACCCAAAACTTATGGAAAAGAATACCCAACAATACTTAGGCTTTTAATTGATTGTCTTGGAAAATTCTGATGTTGAAGATGGTATTATGAATGACTTCTTGTATTGTCAACTATTGTGCCAGTCTAAATGTGTGGTGTATGGAATATGATTTCTTTCTGCTTAAAGCTGTGCACATGGGATGAATAAAAAGCTGAGGGAAAATAGTTTTCATCTTAAAGCTGAGGAGGACATTGCTTCAGCTTGTTCAGTTAGCATTCATTGCAACTCCTAATCTTATCAGATGTTGGTAAGCTTTTTCTTAATTTGGGAAAAATGAGAAAGCAGTATGTCCATGATCTAATCTGCTTGATGCTAATCTTTCGAGTTTTTCTGAAAATTACTACTCTACTGGCATCACTACAACTAAGATGCTTCACTTTGCTTTTTTTTGACCTGTGATGCTTACATAGAACTGAATGATGATAAACCCTAACCTCAAACTGGCTGCCTTCCCAGTATCTCTCAGTGGCATGATTTCTTTCACTTGTACTGCTTTACGTATTTCCACAATACAGTTCTGCAGTGCTGGCCTAAGTTCAAGACAGTGATATCTAGCTAGTGACAGCTAAAATTGGTGCTCCTTTGAAGGTACGTCTTCATGCCCATTTCACTACAGAGACTGTCAATTTGTTTACTAAATGTCTTTTGCACACATTCAAGCTTCTTACCTTCAAAGTGTGAGTTGCATAAAAAGCCAGGGAACTTAGTGATGGATAGGACATCCAAAGGATAAAGAGGGCTTTTTTTTTTTCCTGAGTGCATGACAGGGTTGAATGTTCTCACCTAGGCCTGGCAGGACCTGTAGAAGGGGCTGTGTGAGGGAAGGAGAGTGAGGAAAGAAACAAAAGCAAGTTTCTGTGGAAAGTCAGTCTTAAAGTAGTAGCTTAAGTGACCCTGTCTTGCTGCATGTGGAAAGCAGCAAAGTTTTGCTCCAGTGGATTGTGGATTTTCCAGGAGCCATGGAAGAAAGGTAACTGAAAGCCACCAACTTTAGTACCCAGCTTTGTATCTGCCTTAAATTTTTTTGCTATGGGTGCTTTGCAAAGCTGTGAATGCCAGGCATATGCAACATGATTCTTGTAGAAACTAGATGGCACAAACACTAGAAGTTAACATACCCTAGAAGCTTGTGGAGGACTTTTACACAAGAGCACATACTGTAAGTTTTATTCGCAGAGCGCTGACTTTGGATATTTTCACTGGGTTGCCAGATGGGTTTTATTTTACTATCAATTGATTATTTGGTAGGAAGCCCAAATTAATCTGCTTGAGTAATTCCACAAACAAAAAAAAGCCTGGTGACATAAGCTGTTTAACAGTCAGTAGGGCAAAAATACTGCACACAGATTTATGTGAAACATTTATTATTGGCTGTGTATAATCACCCCCTCACCCAGTATCCAACCAGTTTACTAACAAGAAGAAAAACAGTCATGGTGATATTTCATACTGACACATTAAATAGGCATGGCAAACTGGTGGTAGCAGTTTGGACCAACATGTAGGTGAACAGTGCATTTTTTTTTGAGGAGAGAAGACTGCACAGCTCCTTCAGTACTACACACTTGCCATGTGACTGACTTGATAGCTACAGAGTTTATATGTATAAGGTAGCAAGTCAGGCTTGCTGCCTGTAAGTGTGGCTTGTTCAGGTGACTCTGCTTAAAATTATGTGGTCACTTCTCAACACCTGCCAATACAGATTGCCATATAACAGCAAAATGGTCAAAAATTTTTCTCTTTGTATCTATCATAGATCACAATACCTCTTAAATATTAAGATGATTATCTCTGTGTTTTCTGTAGCTATTGCCTTACAGGGCTAGCCTAAAAAAACCCCAGTATTTTAACTTAATTTTGGGATACTGTATTTCAAATAGAGCTTGATTTAAAAATCTGTTGTTCTAATATTTTTAAATGTTGAATGCTAAGATTAAGCAATTTAAGTGTTTAGAGACAGCACAGTCAAGGCAGGTGACCAGTTAGACATAAGTGTGCTTTAGTACTGTTAATGTCAATTTTTAATATTATTTTTATTCCAGTGAAATACTTTAAAATATGGAAATGCATGCCTTTTGTATGTGCAGGCATTTTAAGATGCCTAAACAGAACGTGGGAGCCTCTCTTCAGAAGTGCCAGGGACTGAGTGGCTTCAGCTTAAAATGGCATTAAAAGTGTGATGGCAATAATGGAACAGGAGGCTGCACTGCCATAAATTGCTCTGAGAGTCATGTTCCTAACATGAAGGCTCAGGCTTGAAGTTTCTTTGTCCAAACTAGCTAAGGATATTGTGCTGAGTGAGAAGAGGTATGCTTTTTGCTGGGGGATGCATATTAGGATACATTAAGAGCTTGTACATTCTTAAACCATAGAATTGGCTTTATGGCAATTAGCTACCAGATTTGAAAAGAAAACTTCTTATGTATTTGATATTCCATAAAGGTATAGAAAGGAAATTCTTTCTGCAGTGTGAAGTGAGGCAGTGACTTGTTAGAAAGGAAGTTGTTTTTGTTGGTGGTAGTTTTGTTTTTCCCCTTGAAAACATTATTACATGATCGTAGAATGATGTCTGTTATCTTCACTTGCAGACTTAAATCATTGACTGTTGCAGGGGATCACAAACGATATCTTTGGTCCAAAGAAAATATCCCTGAAAAATAGGATCACATATTTAAACAATTAGATCATTGGCTTATTAGAGCTTTAGCATGACATGCATTTCCCACTGTGGATATTTTTTAGCATGTATCATGATATATGTGGGGTTACTGTGTTTGTGGAATGTCCTTTGACCAAAGCAAATGCATCTGCAGGTCTGGATGAAGATACTGCATTTCTACCTCTGCTGGCCTGCTGTGAGAGCAATGACAAAACTTCCGTTGGCTGAGCAGGTTGCAGAACTCCACCCTGGTATTTTAACTTAGAGAAAATAAACTTACTAAATAGATTATATTATCAAAATAAAGGACTTTGGCATGTGCACACATACTGTTTTAGTGCAGTTTGTCCTGAGAGCACAGATTCAAAGCAGGTCTTGTGTACCACAGGATGGTGGAAAGAATATTTTCTTCCATATTTGTATGAGAGGAAGAGGCTTTACTATGCTGCTGAAAGGTTGAAGCTAGAGACCCAAAGTGTGCTTCAGGGTGAGGACACCATATCTGGTTTTAGAGAAAGTGAAAGATTAAAATCTTACTTAAGCCCTGCTCTCAGTTTGAATGTGAGATTTTTAGCTTTACAAGTCTTTCCCACTTGGTTCAACTTGGTTCACCTTGGTTCAGCTAATCTACGGAAGTGCTGAAAAGTTGCATTTATTGGATTTTAGGGGACTTGAGAAATGAGAGTGTTAAGAGGAGCACATATCAAAAATCATTTCTGCTTGCCTATATAATGCCATCACATTTTGGTACCTCTGAAGTATTAGTAAGTTTTGAACTGTTGATATTTCTAATCCAAATTTACTGAAGCAAAGATGTTGCTGAAAAGCTGAATGAAATAATACCTCTTGATACATTTTATTACCTAAAACCAGTATAGGCTGATGGTGTTTATTTAACTCAGTTATATTCCTTCTATGTAACAACAACAAAAACCCCATGTTCAGTGAGATCTTCACTGTTCGACTTTGTTGGCAGTGCAAGTAAGCCAGGGAGGTGTTGATGTTCTTGTGCTCAATCTTTGCTTTGCCTTATACAAGTATGTGTTAACTCCTGTGCCCCTCCTTTGCTTTTCTGCTTTCAGCAGCTATTTTTACAGAATTACTTGTTCAACTGACATATGTGCATGCACTTTAGAATAGCAATACAGTTCTCTTCCATGGAACGGAAATCGAATAGGGATTTTTGTGGTCCTGAAAACATCTTCATTGCAAAATGCTGTGAATGAGGGTTTGATGTAGTTATTCTTAGTTTGGATCAAACAGAGGAGTCAAAACTTGGGTGATTCAAATGTTGACAGGGAGGTTTACAAAATATGCTAAGCAAGTCCTAGGTGAGCCCCTGGAAAACAAATATATACACAAAACTGACAGTAATAGAAAATTGCCTGTATCTTGATATAATTTCAAACCATCTGAAATGATGAATGTCTTTAAAATGATAGCTTATTCCATGTGTGGAAACTGTAAAATGATGGAAATATAGTGGGCATTGTGAAGAAGTAAACAAGTTTACATGAAATAAGTGTGATCTTACTTTGGGCAGCAGAGCAATTCATTCAGGTTGCAGTAACAGATCACCTCACAGCCCTTCCCTTCCCAAAAGTGATCTTGCAGGCCATTGTTGACGTGTCGGAGGTTCTCCGTGCTGTCGGGGATGCTGTGACAGCTGTGGTCCTTCAGGGCCCTCTTGTAACAAGCAGGGCGCTGGGAAGGCACCGCGGGGGTACCCAGCAGGGTGCTCAGCAGCAGCAGCAGCACCGAGACCGTCTTCATTTTTGCCAAGCTTCCCACAGCAGGGTGCTAAAGAGAAACGGGGTATGTGACACAGGTATTGCTGCTGAACAGACCTCTTTCCCTGATTTGCTTTCTGCCTTGCATTTTTCTTTCCTGTGAAGTTTTGGTCATTTGAGCCTGAGTGTTCTCTCCTAGGAGGTAAATAATATTGCAGCAGAATTGATATTCATTACATTCTGTACAACCTTGGGAATCCTTTCATTGGGAATTGAGGCTTCTGATGCTGGCAATTTTGTTGTTTCTGTGGCCTCTCACCTTGAGAAAATTGCTTTGAGCTGGCTGCGTTTTCTTGTTGGTATAAGTGATTGTATCGATTGCTTCCAAACCAGGGGGAAATGTCTGGGTGTGTGTCCTTGCCTTCCTGGCCACTTTGCCTGTCAAAACAAGAGTCATATAAAATAAATAGTGTCCTTCCCCATCAAAGTTGTGGGAAAACTGCTTGCTGGTTGAATCCCGTGTCATGGGCTGTGTGAGAAACTGAGGCATTAAGCAGCCAAGGAAGACAAAGCTGTCTGCAGTGCTGCCAGCTGCTGCTGTCCTGGGCTCTGGTATGATACAGCATTATGGAGAATCTTTTTTATTTGATTTGTTTAGTACTGCAGACTGCTAGTTGAGTCATGCTACTGGACATCCGTATGGTTTAACTGATTTTTTAAAAGGTGGGATAAAGTATCCCTTGCAAAACTCTCCTGCTGGCCACGAGGCTTCCCATGGTTTTGTTTAACGTGAGCTCTGCTGTTCTGTGCTGATTTGCACAGTCTGACCTGTGCAAAGCCACAAAGCTTTGGATCCTTGAACTTGCATTCACTTTTAAATTAGGTTTTTGAACAAACTGAGCTTTTATTGGTATTAGGAGAGTGGATTTTTTACCTTTCTTCGTGTTCAAACAAAATGGATTTGTTATCTTAACTGAATTTAAATAGGAATTCTGCTATGAAAATGAACCTAGAGAATGACCAGCTCTGCCCAGCACTCTCCCTGTGTGCTCATTATTTTGCTTGTGTAAGACTTAGGGAAGACTTTGTCCCTCATCTTGCTGGCACTTTGGAATTGATGCCCTGACATGATGTTATGGGCCAGCCCTGATCTTCCTTGTGGGGCTGAAGATTAGAATGGGCTAACCCAAAAAAACTAATGTGTAAGACAATGTCTAATCAAAGACTATCAAAGGTGATGTTAAGATGCTAGAGCTATTATCTAGATAAGGAAAAAAATGAGGTATGCCAGCTGTAGATGTGACTATAATATGGGTTACTTTGTAAAATTCTTGAGATCACCCTTGAAAAACAAACAGTAAACTTTTAAATATATAAATGTACTGTATTTTTTAGTCATTTTTCTCAGGTAGGTTCCTTGCCACTGCAGCTATCTTATCTTCCATTTCTTCAGCCCATGAATAAAATGCCATATAAGAAAATCTAGAAATTTAGATTCATATTAAGGATAAAATACAGCACCTCAAAAATTATTGGTTATTTATTTTTATATTTAAACTTGCAATTTTTTTAACATCAGTAGCCAAATAAAATATTAAAAAGTGGCTAATATATTAAAGAACATGAGTAAAGTGAGAATAAGCTCTTCTGTGGTTTTTTTGGCTTCTGTTGTAGAAGAAAAATTCATTGAATAATTCATTTTCATTTCCATGAACTTGTATGGGAACTTCTGAGTAGAAGACTCCTATAAACTACTAGTAATGGAGCCTTGGGGATCTATTTTTAATTACCTCAGAGTGCAGTATTGAATAACATATTGTCTTTATTAGTTTTAGACCTCAAAACTACTACTCAAATAAAGTAAACATTGTTCTAAACTTGCCTGGTGTTTTTTAGACTTGAGTGAAGAATCTGTATTATTATATTTATGGTTTTATTTTGTAGGAGTATAAACACTTTAGTTATGAGGGTTCTGCTCAGAGAAGTCTAAAGCTTAAAGAGAAAAAATTTATACTATACCTAGATAAATGCCAGTGTCAGGGATTACAATTTAATCTTCTGTTTAAATAGTTGAACTTAATTATTTAAGTCTTTAATAGAAGAAAATTTCCATGAAATAGAAAATTAGGAAGCAGGGGGTTTATGCCTTTGTTTCCTGTGATTGGATTATTCTGAGTTCTTCTACTGAGAATGAGGCATTCATGATACCTTGCTCTTGTGAACTTTAAAAAAAAAATTTTAATAATCCAGGTGATCCTTCCCTACCTGGAGTTCAACTGAAATGCTCATTTGAATCTGTTGCCAGCTACCTATCTCCTCGAAATTTGTAGGAATTCACTTCCTGAAAAATAGGCAAATTCGTCCTGAAAATAGGCACATTCTCTATACACTGTCAAATTGCTAAGTTCAAAAATCACGACCTACAGTTTTTAAGGTGATTCTGTAATTCACTACTTGCCTTGAAAAATAATAGGATATTGCTGTGATGTGTCATCAGGAGGGTTTCTGAGTGGGTGCTAAAATCAGTATTAGCAAAGTCAACATGCTGGAGAGCTATGGATAGACATCTCCTCTGAACAGCTATGCATCTTACCAATGATAAACATTGTTATTATTCAGAAAAAAATATTATAATTTTGTTTCTGCCTAAATATTTCCTCTGGGTTTTTTGTTTTTTTTTTTGCAGATCAAATCCAAACAGAAACTTTTTGTTGAAAGACCTTTCTTCAAACAGGTATTTCTTTCCTGGGGGAGAGAGAACAGTCCCTATTTGCAAATGTAAGATTGCCAAGGAGCTGAAGTGTTTCATCAGCTCCCTGCACAGGATCGATGCAGGCAAACTCAGCAGACCTTTCAGATGCAGCATCTCTGTCTGACAAACTGCTGCAACTTCTTATCATGAGTGTGGTTGAACAGATGTTGGAGTGTCAATGATTGCCTAGGTAAGGAACAGAGCAGCTAGTATGTGCATGTTTATTTCAAAATGACTGTCAAAGGCATTGTCTGCTTTTGCACAACACAGAAGATAGGCTTTTCTCACAAAGAAAATCAGGAATATGCGATGAACGAATCCAGTCACTAATGTGGCTCAAAGACTCATTCATTGCCAGCAAACATCCTCTTACA
Source organism: Rhabdornis inornatus (assembly GCA_013397075.1). Taxonomy (NCBI): domain Eukaryota; kingdom Metazoa; phylum Chordata; class Aves; order Passeriformes; family Rhabdornithidae; genus Rhabdornis; species Rhabdornis inornatus. Next base: position 88,814 of record VWZS01001012.1, on the reverse strand, counting down.
TTTCCTTATTTTATAAAACCTTCTGAAAAAATAGCAATGCCAGCCATCCTAAGCCTTGCTTGCTCTATCAAGATTTTATAATTTCAAATTCTAGCAGGAGTAAAGCCATCTAAAAATACTGAAAATGAGCTCCTTGCATTTGTGTAAGTTTTTTCAGTTAATTATTTTGATGTGGTATAAGTAAGGTTTAAGACCAAATGCACCTGGGAATACAAGTGCTTTGAAATAGTTTGGAACTTTTCCTAAAGGAAAATGGTTAGTTTGGGAATATGCATGATGAGTCAGGAATTAGTGCTGTCTCTGCTTGTTCAGCTGAGAGTGTTTGAATTATCTTGCCAGGCAATTTGGCACCATCTAGTCTTTGGATCCGCTAAGATGCAGAGGTAGTCAGACTGAAGAGAAAACCCCAAGTCTCAGCCTCCTTGTCCAAGAACAACAGGGTAATAGTTCATGAGAAGTGATGTCCTTTAAAGGTCACACAGTATCAGTAGGAGCTGAGGTGTTAGAAATAGAGAAAACTTCAAAATGGCACCAAATGTGTATCTTGGCATTTCTTGAGATCCTGCATGGTTGGAAAATAGAAATATTTGTAGGTTGGTCTATCAACCATTAAAAGTATCAACCCTTCATTAAATATACCCTTCTTTTCCCCTTAAGTAGGCTGTATTTCTAGTTGCCTATTGTTAGAATCAAGAAATACATTAATTGGTAAACTTTTGGTGTATGTTCTTTTCCAGTCTGTCCAGTGGCATGTGCCAGGTTAATAAGTTGCACTTAAATATATATTAAAATTGTTTCACTTATTCAAAATGAAATGCATTTTAGTGTTTATTTATTTGTCAAGTTTGCATTTCACAAACACCTGTAACATGCTATTTAGTATTTAGGTGTGTTTGTGCTTGATAGTTAGGTTTATTAGTGCATTACTAAAAAAATCATTACACAAGAACTGCATAACTGATAATATTGTGAAGATTTTTTCCATTTAAAAAAATTCTTAAATCTGTTTTACTTGAACACTGTAAGGACAGCAGCTATTCCACTGAAGACGAATTCAGTGAATTACTGCTTTGTAATTGTCATCAATACCATGATTCTTTCCAGAAACTGAGTTCTCATTAAACCCCATTTTGTTTTCTTTAAGACAGCAATTCATTGTGAAGACACCTCTCTCCATAATTTATTGAGCACTGGAAGGCAATATACTATATTTAGTGACTTCAGATGTTTATATGTAGTATCCAACTTTGAAGAAAAGCAAGATAGTAAAAGAATTATTTTGATCTGGATCCCAGCCATGCGACTGTCTTGAATGGTACCTCTTGCCTGCAATATAACAGCTTCTCCCAAATCTTCTTCTGCATGTTCCCATATGTATTTCTAATTCTCTACCCTGTAACTAGAAGGAACAAGTAGACAAGGATAATTTCAGGAGCAAAACATACCTTTATCTTCTGGTTCACTCCCTTCCACTTACTTGGCAGCTGTATCTTTTTAGATGTACCCAGAGAGAGCTGGAGCTAGTGGGGATGAGAGGAGGGAGGGAGGGAGGGCTGATGGAAGATGCTGTACAAGCAGCCCTTTGTCCTTACTTCTGCCTGGGAGTGACGAGCACTGCTCTCCAGCAGAGGGGCAGAGGATGGGCTTCAGGAGCCTCCTCTTGCTGTCACTGCCAGCCTGTCCTTGGGGCAAAAATTTAACAAATCCCTTCCAGCAGGAAACAATTAGTTCATCCAGGGTCTGAGGCAAAGGTGTCTTCTCAAAGAGCAAAGCATAACATCCAGAAAAAGAGAAGAGGAAAGATCTTGTGGAATAACTGTCTTGCTTGTGGAGTGTGAGCAGGCTAGGGGAAATGGGAAGGAGCAGCTTTCTGGGGTTGCACAGCCAGAAAAACATGGTTTCTAAACAGGTGCCTTATTTTGCATTTGGTGGACAAGAGCCAGCCTACTCAACTATCTCATGCACTACTTTAATTTTTGACTTTAGGATCCTTTCAAGTTTTCTGAAACTGACATAATAAAAAAAATCCTTAATTATTTTAACTATATTTCTAGTACAGCATGCTCAACGATGCCAAGCATCAAGTTCTTTACTGAACAGTGTTTAATCAAGAGGTAAAGCATTACATTAAACAGTATTTCAGAGGAAGTTATTTTAGACCAATCCCAGATTAATCAAGCTATCTGGTACCATGAAAACACAAAACAAGGATCTTTAATGGAATTGAAATATGTATTAATGAGAAAGTAGTCTTGAGGGTGAAGTATGTGTCCTCGTACTTCTGTTGCAATTTGACTCTTGTTCTACTGTAGCCATTCTGGACCTATTTTGTGATGGAAATAGAGAAGGATGATTGCTGAGCTGTAATTCTGATATTTTCTTGTGTGCATTGTTTTGATTCTGATGTTGTAAGAGTTTTGTTTTCTCTATCTGTTGGGCTGCTTCCAGTACAGAGGTTTGTTAGGAGTACAAAAAGGTGCCCCTGCTCAGCTGGTTCAGTTCACAATTTTATGTCTTGGTGCTTGTTCAGTTTGATTTATTGTATGCCAGAAGCGAGCTCAGGCCTCTGTAAGGAGTGCATATCCCATGTTCTGCTGCTTCAGCAAAGAGAGGGGGTAAATGGCACACTTTTTTAGAAGCAAACTTTTGGAAACTGAGCCTGCCTACTCATGCTGGTTCCATCCAGCAGGGTGCTCCCCACTGTGTGCCGGAGGTGGGCAGCTGGGATGGATGCATGGTTGTACCTCTGCCTCTAATTCTGGTTCGAAACGTGAGGAAGGACATTTCTTGCCGATGTGGTTACACGCACACAACAACTTAAAAGGGGAAGGAGGCGATAGCTGCAGGCAGCGGCTGTCAGAACAGGACAGCCTTGCCTTTTCAGGGTGACAAAATGCCTGCTGCTCCCTCTGCCTTGCTACAGAAATTCTTTTCTGGTGCAGAGCATGGCCACAGCGTTCCGTGCCTTAAATGAGATTATCGTAATGCCTGTGGGAGTACGTGGTGTTCCAGGGCAGCGTTCTCCCTGCGAGGAGGGAGCAGGCTGTGAGCCTGTTGCCGAGGTGCAGCAGTAGGGGACTGGCTATATATAAGCAGGATAAAACTTGGAGAAGGGAGCAAGAGCATAGTGTGCTGAAGCTCTGGATTTGAATGCCTTTTTAGTTACTTGCAAATAAATTTTGGTGTCTGAATAATTTGAAGTTTTTATCAGAAGGTTAAATAAAAGTGTATTACGATTATTCCTTTGCTTTCTGTTTAAGTTTTCTTGTGTTTCCAGGGAACATATGTGTTTTCAGAATACATTTTCAGAGCCCTGTCTGGACAGCAGTCCAGTGAGCTGCTAGTTTTGTATACAAAGTGAAGTAAGTGAGGGATAGATTTCTTGCTGCATTTTGAGAAAATACAGTTCTGACAAAGTTGATGTTTGGCTGGTGAATATTTTTGCTCTCCTCCAGAGTTCCATGTACGATGTTTTCAGTCACTGAAAACTTTCAGGAACAAGATGGAGTTTTCTCCCTTGTGATGCTGCTACGGAGAAGCAAAGTGCAATTTGGAGGAAGCAAAAGTTTTGAAGAATTCCATCAGTGAAATGCAACCCAAAAGGAAGTCACTAAGAATGCTGTAAAACAACCCTTTAAGGAGTTAAAAGTGAAGTATGGGAAACACATTGAAGTGCTGGGGAGCCTGCACTGGGAGAAAGCAAAGTGCATAGCAGTACTTCCAGACCTTACCTTCTTTATCCTTTCTCCACTTTGCCCCTGACCCACAGCCCTGAATCTGTTTCTCTACTGGCTCTATCTCGCTCCTTGTCTCCAGCCCTGATGGCCCTTTCTTCATTTTCAGTTTCCTTGGGCCTTTCTGCTCCAGCACCGCATCCCCAGTGGGCTCAGCAGCCGGTGTCTGGCACAGGCTGGCGGGGTGCCAGCTGTGACAGAGGGCTATTGAAAATTGCAGGAGCCTTTTTGTTCCCTACCATGGCATCTGGGATCTACAGCAGAACCATAAGGAAATCTTGCTTTTTCACTCTCCTTCATCTGCGTAGAGAGACTAATCCTGCACTGTGTTTGACTCATTTTATTTAGGGGCACTCTTTTACATGTACACATATCCCTGTTTCTGTCTGAAGAGGTATGGCATTATTAGAGGTAAGATGCAAAGTAGAACTCCTTTGGGGCTCTTTTTCCTCTTCCCCAGGCTGAAGTCAACGAGAAGTGATGGCCCATGAGGAGGCAGTGGCAGATGGAAGCAGGAGGGGGTGTGACAAGGTAGCAGCAGCAATCTGTAAGAGAGAAGTAGTTTTCAAAGGAGAATGGCCCCTGGTAGGGTGAGATGGAAGAAAGAAAAGGCAGCATTAAAATTCAGCTGCAGCAGCATGACTGCCTCTGACATATAGCATTATTCTATTCTAAATTTGTGTAATGTACCCTGGGAAATTTTTTCTTTTTTTTTTTTTTCTTTTTTTTTTCTTTTATTTTTTCAATACCCAGTGCACTCTAAAATGTGCTTTGCATTTTTAACATGAGCCACACCGGTTTAGCTGTTTGCTGTCAATGAAAACCACTTTGAATCTTATTTGTATCCTTGATACCAACACTAAGCTCTTTGCAGGCTGACAGTGAGAAATAGCAATGCATCTCTGCTCACAATAAATCTTTTTAAAAGATACCACTTTACCTTTGAGTTAACTGGCTCATTCATACGTAGAGCTCATATGAGGAGATCTGTGAGGAGCCTCAGAACCTGATTTTGGCAGATGATGCAGTCTAAAACTGTACTTGAGGATTATAAAGGAATGTAAGTATTGTAGGGATGCATAAAGACCTTGGAGACATACTCCCAGTAGTAATAACAGTGCCAGCAGAGCTAAGATATTATCTGCTGTCATTTGTTACAGGACCACAGTGGGTCAGGGACCTTGGATTCAGTCATCAGCACAATGGGCTTTTAAGAAAGATAAAAGTCTTATGTGTCAATTTTTCAAATATACAAAAGTGTAAAACAAATATATCTCGTGTTATACCCCTCGTGTCACATTTTTCATCACTCAAATTTTATTATATCAGTCAGAAAAATGACCTGGAAACAGTTTTTGTGCTTTTATTTTGTGTAATTTTCATTTTTTCGTTTGTTCTCTTGATTTTTCTTTTTTTTAAAAAGAAAATGTGCTGTTAAATACTCTACAATTGCCTTTGCAATTCTTGCATCTGATAATTTGCTTTATACCTTGTACTTGCATTAGCCTGGGCAATAAATCTGAGTTTTCTGGAACACTGTTCATTGTACCGTTCTGTACAGTAATTCTTGTTCATCCAACATTTCTTCTATTTCTTGCCTTTGTTTGTGGGCACTGCTTTCCTTCCAACTGCTGTTTTCTGCAGAACCCCTTTGTTTCCTCTCTCTCTGATTTTTGGCTTACTAGTTTAACTGTCAGTTTTCACTTTTTCTGCAGGTCGCAACCTGTGCTTGGTTAAAATAGGCAACCCAAAGTACTGGGCTAATCAAAGGCACCTTTCAGTGTGTTTCCTCAGATCAATGGCCTGTTGGCATGCTCAGGCTGTTGCTGGTTTTTCTCTGAAGGCACAGGGGAGGCAGCATACTCAGAACCTGCTGATGTTATGAACTATCAGTTCCAGACAGGCCAAATGAGTCAATGTTTTAAGTGTGTTTATGTAAAGTTTGGTGTCTCAAGCTGGAAAATGAATCTGAATTTTCTAGTATTATCAAAAAATTATTTTAAATTTAGAAACTATGCCCAGCCATCACAGATATTGTTTGTCTGATACCTAGAAATCCATGCCTGCTCTGATCCTATAATGATTTGGGATGTTATTGGGTTTTGTTTGGGCCTGGTGTTTTGCTGTTTAGCTAGCAATTAGCTATTGACACTTAATACCTGGCACCTGGCCTCGAGGGTGTGGATTATCCTGCAGTTGCTGAAGTTGCCTGGTGCCAGGACTCTGAGAGAAAAACAATAAATATCTCTGCCTCTATCACCTGTGCTACTTTCTGTCTAGTTAAATAAAATTAAAACAAAAAAAACCAACAAAACCTGCAAACTTAATTATAAGATTTGACTTAGTTTTCTTTAATCACCACTACCAAAAACATTATGATTGCTGCACTGACTTTTGAAGTCCTTGACCACACTGCTGCCTTTTGCCTGTCCCAGGGTAGCTGTGACCCTACACAAGGCTGAGGCTGGGCGCTCAGCTCTGGGGTGTTGCAGTGATACCATAAAGGCTTGTGCAGCCTTCAGCCTTTCACCCCAGCTGTACAGCCAGCAGAGCCCTGAAAGGTTTCAAGTGTGACTGTCTGAGGCAAAAGCATCTTTGCCCAGGTTGGCCAACCTAAGGAGGACAGCTTTAAAAAGGAACAAGACAGCTGCCACTTAAAGGGCCTGGAGAAATAGGCAGGAACACCATGATATTCAACAAAAGCAGACATGAAGTCCTGTATGTGAGGAAGAATGACCCCATGCACTAGGCTGTGGTTGGAGCACAGGTTTGGAGAGTAGCATCTGAGTCCTGGATGAGCCAGCAGTGGACCCTTGCAGAAAAAAAGGCCAGCAGTATCCTGACCGCGTGAAGAGGAATGTTGTCAGCACGTTGGAGTGGTGATCCTTCTCCTCTTCACTGCTCAGGCACACATGGAATGCTGGGTCCAGATCTGAGTGACCTAGTGTGAAAGGAATGTGGATGAACTGGAGTGAAACCGGTGAAGGACCACAAAGATGATTAAGGGACTGGAGCATCTATTGTACAGAGTCTGGAAGAGCTGGGAGTCTTCAGCCTGGAGAAAGGAAGCCAAGGAGATATCTTGTATGTATCTCTCTAGCTAAAAATACCTGGTGTGGGTTGGGCAAAAAAGAAGGAGCCAGACTTTTCTTAGTGGTGCCCAGTGACAGGACAAAAGGCGATGGACACCAGCTTAAACACAGGAGATTCCACTTCAAAATCTAAAGAACTTTTTTTCTTCACAGATTCTTTAGAATCTGTGAGAGAGGCAAAACAGTGACCACAGAGGCTGTGGAGATCTCCTTATAGAGATATAAAACCCCAGCTGAATACAGGCTAGACCAAACTGCAGTAGCTGACCCTGCTTGCAGGAGAGCTGGACTGCTTGATCTCCAGAGGTCTCTTTCAACCTCATCTACTCTGTGATTTCAGCTCCTCACTCAAATGAAAATCAGCTAGCAGTGCAGCATAGGCTCTGAACTATAATCACCTGTACCAAGTGCACCATACTGAATGAGCTTGTGTAAGTGTGGTTTTACAAACCAGATCTTTTGTTTGCAGACTCCCTATCTGTCCCTATTGCTTTTTGTCAGGTCACAGCCCAGGTGCCCTGGAAGAACAGCAACTTCCCTGTGTTGTAGCAAGTGATTGTGTATGCCAACATTTGTTTCTGAACATTAGATATGAATAGAAAATTTAGTTTCCTTAGGAGCCCCTGATAAGGGATTTTTGCCAAAAGCTTTCTGAAAACTGCAGATGCTGTGATAGAAGCTGAATGATTGTTAGCACTTAGTCATAGTTCATCTCATAGTGAAGTTTTTCCACCTGCTTTGCCTGCCAGTAATAGTTTTGGGGTATAAGAGTTGTAAGGTCTTTTACCTTTGAATCTCAACAGAACCTCTTCATTTGTTGGTAGGTAATGATGAGGTCATTTTAGATGTTTATTGACAGGAAAAGCATTTGTTTGTCTAATAACTAACAGAGAATAATAGTTGCCGTTCTTAAGTATTTGCCTTATTTTTGCAAAGTTGTCCCTCTGGCCTCTTTCATCCAAGGAATTATTGCCTTTATCTTCAATTACATGGTCCCTTGGTAACTTCAAATTGATTTACAAAGATTTTGTACCTGTGAAGGACTGTAGCTCCCAAGCAGAACTGCAGCTATTTTTTTTCAGGCCTTTATGAATCCTACAGCTACTCATAGCAAATGCTACCAGCTTTGAGGATAATACAAAAAAGCCAGCAAATCCACTGGTATTAATAGAGCTAATGGTATCTGTAGTATTTCATATCTCATGAGATGAAGACTGTAGAGACTTGCTAATTACACGTATGTATGTACCCCAAATGCAGCCCCACACAAGGAATTTGGAGGTTTCACCCAAACATTACTGCTGCTGGCGGACACTGCATTCTGCCCTTTGAAACCTATTTTAAAAAGATAGATCTTTGACTCTCAGGCAGACACAGCTCTATCAGAGGATGGAAATGAAGAGAACATCTCCACAGTCTGCAACATTCTCCATGAGAAGTGAGAAGTTGCTGCTGGAAGGGCTGGGTTAAGTATGCTGTGGGCCCTAGGTGAAATACTGCCTCTGTTTCTTTAATGTGATGAATGAAGAGGAATTTTACTGAAAAAGTTATATGGGATATGTGTACATATCCCATATCACTTTTAAATTCGAACTTTTATTCTGCACTCAAAACAAGACAAAACTTCAGTGTCTTACGTGTACAAGCTACAGATTGCATTCATAACTGACGTTGAGAAAGAGTGCTGCCTAGACTTCTGGGTAACAAAACTGCAAATCACAGCTGAAACCTTTTTTTGAATGATATTAGACTTGACACTTTACAGAGACAAATAACACGGTCTTATTTGTAACATATGTCAGTGCAGCTGATTTTTAGTCAGCTTTCATAATCCAGAAAAATCCACAAAGAATGTTATTTGTGGAAAAAACAATTTCATTTAATAAATCTTTTTTTCTGAGCAGAAGCTGAACAGGGCTGATAATTATTCTCTCACTGGGTTATACAACTTGCAATTAATATTTTTTACATTGTTCACCCTGGTCACTACGGTTAAGTGTATCACTCTTCTGATACTACTTTATTTTTCAATATTTATATATGCTAATTCAATAAGAAAACAAGTCATAAAATGATGTTTTTATATGCTTTTTTTGGTGATCCTCAAGTCAATAAAGAATATATTTTGGTTTCCATGAGCAACAGTCTTGGTAGCTCCTTCAAAGGTGGTTAGGTGACAACTTCATTGTTGCATGTTTCTTTTTATCACTGTAAATAGTTTGCAGAGCTTTTAACTTTGCCTTTAAATTTGTACATCATCTTACTGTGGTTCTCTAGTTTCCAAGGTTTGAAAATAATATACATCTTTACAAGATAGCTTTTATGCAGTATATAATATATGTGTATCTACAGGTCCTCAGCTGCTTCTTATGCAGTCTTCCTTGGAAGTCGCTGGAATGACGGAGAATTTAATTCAAAGAATTGTCAAAAATACTTTCCAGACTCTCCCTGCTTCAACAGAGAAGCATCATGTTCAGAATATCTAAAACTGAATTATTACTTTATAATCTTTGCACAGCCTCTTGATTGTATTGTATTGATTGTACTGATTGACATTAGAGTGTTAGGTAAACATTATTCAACTCTTCAAGACAGAACTAGTAGAGTTCAAAATGTTTTGACAGTACATTGACCAAGAAAAAGGACAACTTTGCATAAAGCAAAAGCAATTAAGCAATTTACTGTTGTCTTTAGCAACCTTGGCACTCATTAAGCTTAAGAGATACCTAACACATGGAAAGTAAAATAATAATTTGACATGTGTGTATTTATGCAAATGTTTATATAAAATTAATATTTTCTATATGTTGCCCTAACCCTGTTCACCACCAAATTAATCAGGACTTTTTGCAGAGGATTACAGAATGGGTAAGGATGAAAGGGACCACAGTGGCTCATCTGATCCAACTTTCCTGCCCAAGCAGGGTCATCCAAGGGCACATTGCCTTCCTCCTTAAAATATCTCATAATCACATTTGCAAGACACCTCTATAGGAGTAAATTATAGAAGCAGTTTCGTCTGGCTTTTGTGTATATATCTTAGCATAACAATTTAATTGCCTGTATGACATACATTTGCAGCAGATTTCCCACTAGATGATTAACAATTTGTGGCTCTTTTTGGTTTATGGTTTGTATTTTAATAGTTAAAAAAAAATTGCAGAGAAGCCTTCCTGTCCATAGGGTGACAAGCCAAGCGTGAGCATTCTTCACGTTTCTTGAGGCATGCTCATTAGGGAGAGAGCTGTTTAACCCGTTCAAAAGGTTACCCAGTCCCTGTTTCCTACATATTTTTATTGGTTTTGTTGTGCTGTAATGGGACTGTCTCCCTGGGATTCACAACTCAAGTGAAAATGGTTATTTGAGTTGTACTTCCTTTTAACCCCTCTTGCCAGTGCTGTTCCTCACTGTTGAACTTGTGTAATTCTGAGTCAGTGTTAGCAGATTGCTTTTGTCAGTACCAGCACATTAGCATGCACAACTCAGGGACTCTTTTGTACCCTGAAATATAAACTGTCACTAAAAGAGCTTGTGCAGTTTGGCAAACGTGTCCCTGAAAATAACTGGCATGCAAAGCAGCAAATTGACTTCTAGGTGATGAATATTCAGCGTTTATAAAGTCATCATGAGAAATTCATGATTGAAAGCTCTTCGCATTAAATTTTTTGGGTTTGCTTTCTCACCAATTTAATAAACATAGGAAGGCTTACTTAAATCCTAGTCCTCACTCTGCCAGTTCTAGAGGACTTTTAGTTATCCAATAAAAAAGTAATTTGTTGTTAATTGTATTCTATGAAGCTGGATTTGATTAAAAGTGTGGAGACTCTTGTGATTTGAATACTCCTGCAGTGTTTTCTGCAATGCACTTTTCTTTGCTTAAATTCTACATGGTAGATCTAACCTAATTAATGACTTCATAAGTTCTCCTGTTGGATATGGATTCGTTTCTGCTCTCATATTACTTGTTGATGAGCCTAATTTAATATGGAAAACAAACCTGAGCATAGCTGATTTGCTAATTTTTCTTATCTTTATTTGTTCTTCCAGTTCTATCACTGTCCTATCACGTGTAAATCTCAGACAACACCACCCAGACCCCCAAGTAATTTAAAGCGTAGAAATATGAATGCTGTTAACAGCACACAGCATACCAAAGGTGGATTCTGAGGAGGAGTAAATCAGCATTGGAGTGACCACAACTTATCCCTTGCTGGTCACACTTAATCACTAGGTAGGTAATGATTTTTCTAAAAAGTCACTTTGGTAGGCATCACATATTCCTTTGGGCTTTTATTTTCGCAGTTTATGCTTTGAAGAGGTCACATGTCATTTATAGGTTGTTTTGGGACTGGCTGCTCAGTGACTGGGATTTGTCTTGAATTTAAACCCCAAGGCTTGGTTCTGCTAATGGATGAGGGAGATAATGCTTCCCCAAACCAGCTCCCTGGAACTGTCTGCCCCTGTTATCAGTTAAAAGTATGTTAAAAGAAGTGTATGGGAGGGAAAGGCGGAATGCTGAGGAGCTTCCTTCCTTGGTGGCTTTCCCAAAGAAATGAGATTTCTAACAAAAAGGGGTTGTGAATAAAGATTAGTCCATAAAGTGTAAAGTGTAATGTAGTTGCCTGATGACGGAGAAGGTGTTCCTGCATGAGATTAAAAGGTAAAGAAAGACTATACAGTTCAGGAAGATATAAAGTCTGTATCCATCATGTGAGATCTTATGGATTAAATGTAACAGGGGTTTTCAGGACTCTCAGAGCTAGTTTTGTGCATATGTTATTATGCATCTGTCTCTTGAAAATTAGTTGAGTTTGGTTACAATGAAAAATGAAAAGTTATAGCAAGATTCTGTAGAATATAAAGTAGTTCTTCAATTCTAGGAGGCAAACACAGTGTCATTGAAAGTATCTAATTTCACATAATACTCAAGAACATGGTCTTGTCACATTCATGCAAGTAGGTCTCTGAGAAAAGTTCTTTATTTGATTTGCTTGAACTTTTCATTCTGGCTTTGTAGGAATATGCCCTTGATCTTTTATCAGAGGAATCTGATCCCCGGTTCTCCATATTGTACAACTGGTGTCCAATCTGGCCACCTTTTACTCATGTAAGCAATGTTTAATTATTTTGTCTTTTATGGAACTATGTGTGGATGGAGGAAGAGCAGAATTTGTTTGTTGGTGAGCCAGGCAGTTTCAGAGTAGGAAACTGGGAGATTGGGCTAGTGAGGAAAATAGATTCTTTAAACTTTTTCACTCTGTGAAAAGTAAAAATATAACCTAAATAATGATTTGTTTTAGATAATAATGACCACTGTAGAAAAATACAACAGCCACAGGAAAAAAAGTTATCATTTAGTGAAGCTGGTGTTCATTTTCTTATACCCATCATCATCACCCTGAATAGCAATCCTGACCTGCAGGTATTAAGCCTGAAGTTTGCAGAATTGCATCATTCCTTCCATCCTTCCTGAACCTCTGCTTCAAGGAAGCAGGGCACTTTGTCTCTTCAGTGGCAGGGAGAGAGAACACCCCTAATGCTACTGAATTTGGGAAGGATACCAGTTGTGCCTCTTAAGAACACAAAATTCAAGACTCCTGCCAGATTACTCAGTAAGGCTAAAAAAAAAAAATTAAAATTCATGGCCTAGTTGATACTCTGAAGACACCTAGGTCACAGAGATTTTGATATATGTGATTTAAATTGTACCCCAGCAATGTAAGAAAGAGGAGGCATCACAGGAAGCACATTGAATGTTTGACTTCATTCAAAATTAATTCTCCTTTAAAACTATTTTTATTAGTTAAAGCCTGACTTGAACACAACCTTTTTCGCTGATCAGACAGGTGGCTCATGTGTGACTTTGTGCTGGTTCTTCGCTTGTTCTGACAGTGCTAATCATACCCCAAATTTTCCATTGCTTGGAGAACTTACACTGGGATAAATGTGAATCTGTCCATAGGGTTAGTTTGATAGCACAGTGGCCATACAAGGTCTGTGTATAGTACGAACACCCATATTTTTAGAGAGAATGTGTATTTTATTCTGCCTCCCACTGCCCAGTCCTCCCTATTGCTCTGCCCTGAGGCAATAGGGATGTGTATCCTGTGAGAGCTGGTGACCACAGCTTGCGTTTCCATCGTGAGGGAAAGCAACTCTCAGCTGGGATATTCGTGCTTCTTCTGTTGGACAGTCTCTAACAGCACCTTGAATTTTTTTTGCTGTCAGAACTTGGAAAAGCTTCAGGGTTAAGTCTCTGCTTATGAGTTTATGAGCAGCCTCTGTCCTTTGGAATACATGAATATTTAAATTCTGATCGCTCCCCTTTGCATCCTGCAAAGGAAATGAAATTAAATAATTGGTATCAGATTGAACACCTGCACATGTAAAAGACAATAATTAAAATAACTGTATTAACCTTGTGTAATCAAGTTTTCCTTGCCATTAGTTTGGAAAATCACCTACGACAGTACTGTGATTCTCAACAGCTTACATGGTGGTCTTCGAGTGTGCTTTTTTTGTGCACATGCACACAGAGTCCAACCAGAATAACTTTATTCATTATATCAATTGAAAAAAGCAGAGATGCTTCGGGATTTTCACCTGAGAGGTTTCTAAAACTTCATAGCAGAAGACATCCAGCTGCCTGGTCTAGCTGAAGGTAGCCCTTTTTTCAGCTAGACAAATACAGTCTGTGTCTTCCAAAAGTCTCTTTCAGTAGTTTCATGGTTCTTTGAAACACCACGGTGCAATGCCTTCATATCAGGTACAGTTACAGTGCTTCTAAAATTATAATTGATTATGAAAATGTTGGGAAAAGGGGTCTAAAGCTTGTTTACAAGGGGAGGTGGAGGAACAGGCAGCAATATCTGCTTTCTCGTGGCCATTAATAGGAGCTGAGGGAGCAGCATGAAGCTGTGTCGGGGAGGTTTAGGTTAGACGTTAGGACAAGGTTCTTCACCCAGAGGGTGGCTGGGCACTGGAAAAGGCTCACCAGGGAAGTGGTCACAGCACCAGCCTGACAGAGGTCAAGAAGTGTTTGAACAATACTCTCAGGCACATGGTGTGACTCTTGGGGCTGTCCTGTGCAGGGCCAGGAGTTGGACTCAACGTCCAACTTTCCAATTAATCTTATTCTATGATTCTATGAAAAAGCAAACCAGCCAGTTCATCCTCCTGTGCCACTGGTCTTCTGAGCAATATTCTGCAGGGCAGAAAGCACCACCCTTTTTTGTGTGCATTTTTGTGCCCAGCATGTAAAGTTTGCACTTTGGCTTTTGCAAAGAATGAGCTGTCCAGATGACCAAAGTGTGGGGTACAAATCATATCTGCTGGTTGTCCAGCATGTCCCATGTGCACTTATGTGCCCCAAAAGCATGATTCCTCCTTCCCCAAAATACTGGCCTTGCTCTCACTGGCATGTTAAGATTTGATTGAACAGTGTTATCAAATGGTGGTGGCAAGGAGAGCCCCACTCAGAAATCTGGTGACTTTTTAGCAGTTAGTGAGGTGGAATATGCTTTTGTTGTGAGCTGCTGAGATAGTTTCTGCTGTCAGGTCCTGGAATAAGCATCTGCACAGGCAGGTAAAGCTGGGGGTGCCTGTCTGCCCCTCCATCTCTCTCCATCGCCATTTACAGGAAGGCATTGTTCTTGGTGAACTCACCCCAGATTCATTCTGAGGTTTGTTAGGATTTTGCGTTTGTTTGGTTTTTGGTTTGGTTTGGGTTTGCCTGCTTGGTTGGGGGGGTTGTTTCTCTCTTTGGATTTTTTGTTTTGTTTTGGTGTGTTTTTTACACTATCTCACATTTCTGTGGGACCTTTACACCAATTTACAAAAAAACCCACAAACAAACAAAATCAGCAACAACCACAACAAAAAACAGAAACAGAAGCCACTGAGAAACAAACCAAAGCAAAGCAGGCCACAGTGTCGAAAGTTGTTATTTGGTGCCACCTGCTGTTGAAGTGCCCGGCGCAGGCTGGCCGTGCCGGAGCGCTCCCGTGGGGCTGGCGGTGCGGGCGCTCGCCTTGGCAAGGCAGGGCAGGGCAAGGCAGGGCAGGGCAAGGAAGGGCAAGGAAGGGCAAGGCAGGGCAAGGTAAGGCAGGGCAAGGCAGGGGAAGGCAGGGCAGGGCAGGGGAAGGC
>VWZS01001012.1:54094-73831 GCA_013397075.1 Rhabdornis inornatus | reverse complement strand
GGCAAGGCAGGGCAGGGCAAGGCAGGGCAGGGGAAGGCAGGGCAGGGCAGGGCAAGGCAGGGAAGGGCAAGGCAGGGCAGGGCAGGGCAGGGCAAGGTAAGGCAGGGCAAGGCAAGGGGCACGGGGCTGCAGCTCCTGGCCGGGGGAAACGCGCCCCGAACGGGGAATCTCACTCAGCACAGACAGCTCCGTGAGCGGCGGCTTTCCAGCCGCAGAGGCGGTCAGCCTGCCCTGGAATTCGCCGGGACAGACGGCAGAGGGCATGAGTGAATGCCTTAAGCATCGGGGCTTGCTTCCCACGGGAACCTGGATTTCTCCGGTAGTGTAAATGCAGCCTTTCCCTTCAACCTTTTCCCCCTCTCTCTTTTAGCGTTGTGGTGGTGATGTTTGTCAGTGATTTCTGCGTGCTTTGTTTTAATTTCTGCGTATTTCTTTTATACACCCTCCGTATAAATATAAAGCAAAATATTGCTGACAAACCCAGGGCTATTCTGCCTGAGGGGATGGGAATGTACCGACTGGAAAAAGACTAAAAGCTTAGGCATATGGTTGAGGAAGTCTAAGCTTCACGAAGAACAGCAAAAAGCTCAAAGCTGTTTTTCCTTCCTTACTGTTCGGTTATGGCAAAAAGGGTCAAGTGAGACGTCCTTTTGATGGGAGTATTGCTGGGTTTACCAGACCCACTGGACTGCCTTTTTAGATCTGTAAGACTGATCAAAAGAAAACGCTCAGCTACTCTAATCCTTTATAGGCATGTTTCACTCTTGTACTATTTAATTTCTGATAGGCAAGTTCAGGACTGAACTAATTTACTCCTGGCATGAAGCCTGGGATGTAACATGCCAAAGAGCAGTATATAATAACTACAATTGGATGGAGTAGCGTAGGTCAGCACATGTTTCACACCACTCCTTTTACTACTGGAGTCGTGGGGCAAAATCGACTCCTTTTGCCAACTTTGGTGAAGGTGTAAATGCACATGCACAATGTAATGGCTTTAAATCTTGGATTCCTACTTGTATGCACCAGATGGATCTTGTATAAATGTTCCACTTTACAGCATGTTAGCATTTGCTAGTAGTTAGCTGGAGGTTATAGCTGCCAGACTTCTCTGTGGCAGTTTCCAGGCTTAAAAAAAAAAAAAAAAACAAAAACCAAACACACAAAAAAGATGCAAAAAAGAGAAAACACAAACAGAGAAAATAATCACCCACACAAGAGGGAATGTCCAAATAATAGATAAAACTAGTTTTAAGAATTGCTTGTACCTGTGTTTGTTCATGAATAATATTTGATTTGGCTTGTCCTGATTTGAACTACAGGGGGAACATGGATATTAGGATTTTTGAGAAAAGCTACCTTGATTTATCAGTAGTGGTCAAAAAGTGTTATAAATGTTTGTACATCATACACACGAATATGCCTATCTTATATATATGTACTAGTGTCCATATTTTTCTTAAGAAAAATTGTGGAACTTAGATAGATTCCAAATTAATTTAAGAATAATTTAATTTGATTATATAGAAGTATTTTCCAGCTTATGCAATACCATATAAAAAATGCATTTTTGCTATCCGAATTTTTTAAGTGCTTTTGTCTTTGCTAACTAGAAATCTAACTCTTCCAGACTACATCTTTAAGACATGATAATATGTATTTTAGGAGGCCATGAATTCTTGCCTCAAGTCCAAATTTGCTATTCTGTATACATCAGGCATATATTAATGGTCTTGGAAACTATGCTTTAGAGTGCCAACTTTTCATATTTGTCCATTTCTTTTTCCTTTTCATATTCCTTTAGAATTAAATATGTAATTACTGCAGGTAAAAAACAAACCCAAACAAACCCAAACAAACAAACAAAAAACAAAAACAAAACAAAAAAAATCACCAGTTTTATGATGCACTTATATAAAACCTAAAATATTGTCTGGGCAATTGTTAAAAATATGGCAAAGCCAGGCCTTTCTTACCTGGTGTCTTTCTCTTGTTTTCCTTCTACCTAATTCTCACTTCCTCCCACAGCTTTCTTGTACTCCAACCAACAAGCACATTTTTGTCCTAATGAAAGGCACGTCAACACTTCAGTTTCAACATTACTATTACAGGTGTATAGTAAGAGGTACGTGATGCTGCTCCAGTGGCTTCCAGGAGGATTTCATCAAGCTGACATAGGACAGTGGGGTGCTGTTAGTCCTGCCAAGTGCGAGGGACATCTTCATCCCTCACTGTCTCCACTGAGTGTGTCAGAAATTCAAAGCCTTGGTATAATCTGGCTGCAGCCCTGAGGAGCCAGTGCCTCTGGGCATGGAGAGGAGCATCCAGCCATAGTTGATGCTCCCATGAAAGTCAGTGTCTTCAAAACTCCCCCTGCCTTGCACCAAAGGCATTGGAAGTCACTCTCCTAGGCTCCCACATCTCAAAGTACAGCACATGGGCCCTGTTTTTGTGCTCATTTTAACTTCAGCAGGTGCTTGCTTTGGGGGATTAGTCTGGCAAGACCTGTGTTTGTCCTCTGCTAAATCTGGACAGTGCCACTCTTGGCAATCAGCTCTCAGGTGATGCCAATTTGTAACATTGTGATTTCCTTCCTCTACAAGGTCACGTTCAAACTCTTTTGCTGTGAGGGTATTTTTTTTTTCCTAAATTCCTCCTGTACATGAAGAAGAAAACACTCATGTTTTCTGTGATCATAGCCAAATGTCACAACTGTTTCTTCTGTCTTTTTCTGTAAGATCTTGCCACTACTCCTACATTTAACTTCAGGTAATGTCTCATGCAGTATTTGTAGATGATAATGTCACATTTTTTAAAATGTCGTTAAAAATGTCTGGAAACTTAATGGTTACATTTCCCACCATCGAAAGCACATTTGCAGAAAAACTAATTGTTACCAATAGCTCTAATTGCCAGCCTTGATCATTAAACTTTGCCTTGGGTCAGCCTTTCACTCTGCCTGATGATTAAGTACAGATTAAGAGGCTGTTGCTAGCATTAACTTTGGACTCATGAGGCATCACTGTTCCCAGATAGTGTGCACTTTATTTGAGCGAGCTTCAGCAGCAGGGCACTTTTCTTAAAACTTCCATTAGTGACCAGCTTTCAGAGGGACTGAGGGCTGTAATCAGATTACAGCTTCCCGCTGGATGCAGAGCACACAGGCTTCTGCTTGTTCCATGCTGCCACCAGCCCCTCTCTGCTCCCTTCAACAGCTGAGGAATTGTTGGATGGCCACGCTCTGGGGGCCGTGTCCTTTTGTGCTGGGAGGGCTCGCATTCCCTCGTGCTCTCCCTACTGGAATGCTCGGTGGAACATTTTAAGCTTTGGAAGTGTTCGCTTCTGAGTTCACCATGCACTGTAATTCTGCACTGCTGGCCAGGATTGATGTACGTGGGAGAAGAGAGCTTTAAAACGCCTTTGGATGTGGTTTCCTAAAAGCTTATTTACGGTCCGAATTGTTAAAAAACAAAACAAAACAAAAGGTGTGTGTCATGCTGGCCCGTGCACAGTTTCCAGGCACATCTTACTGATTTTAAAAAAAATCTTTCCTGCCTGTTGAATTTATGGCTGAGGTAGCCAGATTACTAGAAACACTTATGTGTTTAATCTTTTCATGTTTTGAGTGGGAGAAGGTAAGGCAAGGAAAATGCTGTGGAATTGCTTTTTATTTTGTGGAGACTGTAAATTCTGTTATGGAAAATGTAATAAAGAAGCAGCTTAAACAAAAAGAGGGGCTGTGTGAAATCACAAAATTTCCATTGGGTGAAAACAAATCCTAACTTTATGTACGTTTCCCTGGAGAGATGTAATGTGAATGCTTACAGCTGTTTTTAGTTTCTTATTCCCTGATTAGGTTTAAATTAAAGAAAGGATGTCATATTGAATTATGAAAAATTACTTATTTTGCGTATTTTGGTTTATACGTACTTTCTATCACAGTCTCACTGTGGCATTCACAGACATCTACTGAACATGTGCACACAAATAATATTAAAAGTGAACTGGCTGCAGTGTAGTGGTTCTGATAGAAAAATGTGTCCACCTTCCACCAGGAAGGGAAAACTACCTGGCCATGATGAGCCTTCCCCTGCAAGACACATGGATTGCTGGCTGAGAAAAAGGGGCTGTGTCTTACTGAAACCTCACCTGCAGAACCCTCTGCTCCAGGGGGTCCTGCTGAGGGACGAGAGCCCAGAACAACTTTGCCAGACCAGATCAGAGAGGAAAAGTTCCCTGAGATAGTCAGTGTGTCCAAGGCTGAACAATACCTGGAGCAAGCTGAGCAGGAGGGGAGAAGGAAATGCCTCAACCATCCGTGCCATTCCTAAATGCAGACTCTTTATTTTATGTCTGCTTTCAGCAAGCATTCAGGCGATCCAGCAGGCCAGAGGTTTGAAATTCACTCTCTGGGGAGATTTATGTCTCTCTTCCACAGAGAAGTGCTTTTTTGCTGGAGAATATGGTATTATATGACTTACCTAAGTAGTCACAGCTATTGGTGCAGCTCAGACTGGGTGCAGATTTGGTTCTGGTACAGATGAAAAGATGGAAAGAACTTGATTCAAACAACTGGCTCACTGAAAGTCTTTGTATGACTGGGTACAAAGACAAAAAACAAATCGTAAATTGGTTTTAAAGCATTCCATGGGATACTTCTATTATAATTTTTCTACAAAATTATCAGCTCTGCAGGAGTTGTAAGACATAAAGGATTCATTAATAAAAACTATGTTAGTCAATAAATATATATATATATGTAAGTACATATATTTTTAAAACAGTATTAAAAAAGAAAATTATATGAATTGGACAGAAAAAGTGCAGATTTGAGTGGTGCTGTTTACAGAGCTATGCTGTGTACTGCAGCACACCATTTGGGGTTGGGATCAAAGGGCAAGAAGTCTTGCAGGAGTTCTGTGTCTGGTGGGTGTCTGTAGTTTGTACAAATGAATGCACAACTTGCTAGCACAGCCTCTGCAGTGCAAGGTGAATTAATGTAATCTAGAGATGCAAAAAATAATGCTGTCTTGCTACAGCTGTAAATCATGCTCCTCTTAGATGTGCACAGAACTGAACATCCCATCTATGTCTTCGTGCTGTGTGTGAACATCTCTCCTCTTTTCCTTCTCCAGATGAGGTTGTTCATACCATGATAGCACGGTATGGTTTTCGAGTGGAGGACAAGGACCCTGCTGCTGACCTGCAGGGTAATTTCAATAAAAAACGTAGGATAATATTCTGAGAGGTGGGATTGTCAAAGCTGGCAGGTAAGGGAAAAGGAAGATGGAGACAAGGGTGTGAGTTTTGCAGTGAGCCTCTGGGCATCCTGGGGAGCAGCACCTCTCAGGTGTGTTTGCCCTGGCTTTCACTGGGCTTCCCCAAATGTTCTGCCCCCTAATCCCAGCTAACATTAACCCTCTCTCTTTTAAAGATATTTGTGCCAGGTCTGCTGCTGGGGAAGGGGAGACCACCCCTGCGAATGTAAACAGTGGCATAGTCTCGTGGTGGGGGTGCTGCAGCCTGTTCCAGAGCATCCTGGTGGCTGGGTTCTCCCTCCATGCCTTGGAGCCTGGAGAGGAAAAGGAGACCATGGAGCAGGATGTGAGATGAGAAAGCTGCTGGTTGCCACTGAGTTTTTTGAGAGACACTGCTTTAAGAAAGAAATAATGATCATGGCAATGTTCGAGGTATCTAGCCAGAAGTATATGGCCATATCCTTATAATTAATTATGTGGCTTAATGAGTAATTCTCCTGCCCTACCATTCTGTCTAGAAGAGACCGAAAGAAGCTATAACTTTTTGATGTGCTTAGAAACATTTAATCTGATGACCCCTTCAGTAGAGCCTCTGGTTTTCATCACCCCAAGTAAAGAACAGTCTGAAGATGATGACAATTTGACAGTCACAGTGTGTAACACTACTACTAATTCTCTTCAGTCAAGTCCATCTTTAGGTTTGATTCATGCCACCAGGCACTGGAATCTACACAGCCTTTGCAGGGGCCAGCAGCTGCTTCATGGTCCTTATCCTCTAGGAATTGAATATGTCTTAGTGTATAAGCTGCCTTATCAATGTCTTATGCATCAGCTCCTTCCTGTCTGCTGGTTTAAAGACATTTGGATATTGTAGTCTCCAGCAACACCTTTGTATAGTAATAATAATAATAGTAGTAATAATATTAATAATAATAATAATAATAAAGGATTCAAACAGGCAGTTGCTTTTATTCTTGGAGAAAGAGTGACCAGCAAATCACATTTTCATCCAGAAATTTCCGGATTCATCGTGCTTTATCAGTGTACGTATCCCATCTGACATCAACTCAGAATATTTCTCTGAGTTTTCCCCTCTGTAACATGGAGGCAAAAGAGACATCTGCTTCTCAAAAGTACATTGTAAAATTAAATACCTTTCTGTTTTGGAGCACTTTAATGCAATATGAACAGGAGCCATAAAAATACCTCAAATTGAGTGAAAGAATCTTTTATTACACACATTTTAGGAAGAAAGCCCCTGCAAAATAGACATGGATACTTTATCAATTTTCCTACCTTCCTTTTGAAATCAGTTATGGGAGAGATAAATTTATAACTTCACTACATTTATGCTTTTTTTCTTTCTTTCATTCTTTTTGCATATCTATAACTTTCTGTAACTTCTATGCCTCCTTTCAGTCAGATTGCTTTTTCCTGTCAATCTGTGATATTTTGCTAAGCAAATAGAATATCCTTGAACAATACCACTCTTTAGTCAGTCAAGTCACTGATTTATTTCAGCTTTGTAAAACTGACACGTTTTCAAGTACCCAACATATGTATTGCAACCCATATCATGTTTTGTCTGCACACAGCAAATGCTGGATTAAAGTCACTAGCACTGTAGCAATTCTTAATTTTTTAGATCAGTGAGAACTCTGGCCTTTCTCATGCTCAGGAAAAGAGGGCAATGGGAAAGAATGAATAAGAGACATGTAGTTGCCCTACACACATTCATGTGCAAAAAAAGTTTAAAAAAATTTCCCTCTGCTTTTGAAACCTGGGTTTGTTCCTGTATATTCTTGACTGAGATAGAGACCACGAAGTGTGTTGCTCCTGTAGGCCATAGGTCCCTGCAGTCTCTAGTCTCAAAAAGGGAAAACAGAAACAAATTTTCCAGTACCAACTACTCAATTACACCCTTGCTGTCAGGCGAGGTGTTCCATGAAGTGGGTTGGTGTGTTTTGGATGTGTCACTGAGTGATGCATTTAATCAAGAACACCTTGCAGTTGTGAGCCTTGGTTTTGGTTGGGTTTTTTTTTTTCCATTCCCTCCTCCCCTTTTTATTCTTCTCTGTTTTTTTCTTTTTCTTTACTCTTTACTCTGTTCTCTCACCCCTCTTTTGCTTTTCCCTCTCTCTCTCTCCTGAATAGCTGAATCTATTGAAAAGTAAATCCCCTCCTTCAATTACTTTAATATGCTTTCATACCATGTTTGCTCCACTTTATTTCTCAGCTTTGTTATTTCCACTCCCCAGTAAAATCTATCACCTTTGAGTGAGTTATTTGCTTTTCTGGACTGCAGCAAATACCACCCACTCTGTTAAGGTCAGGCTCCAGCTCCTTGACTTCTCTATTGTTCCGTCCCTTCCTTACCCACTCTGTCATTGCAGTACGACAGCTCCAGCTGGGAGGGCAGGGAAATCACTCCCTCAAGAGCAGTTTATCACAGCAATAAATGTTATGTGTTTTACTAGGATGCCATCAAAGTTCACCATCACACCATCATGCTGAAGTAGAAACAATTGTTTCTTTTATTCATCTATTATATATACTTTATTGGGTAGGTGTCTATATCCTGCAGAAATCAGCATCGTGAAGAGACAAGGCACTACTTTGAGCTTCTGCTGTGTTGTGAAAACTACAGAATTTTCAGCAAGAAGCATCATAATATTTTAAATTAATTACCTTCTCAGTTTTCTTTCTGTTCTCCCTGCTGCCTGGGCTTTAATTACTTTGCTTACATAGGCGTCTCCAAAGTCATGTCATTAAACAGTATTTGTGGCCTTTACATTTCTTTCAGGTTATTTGTTTCTTTTTATAGTACTGACAGTGTCAGCTCTGTTAAATTCAAAGCATAACAAGCCTGAAATTTTTGTGATTGAAACTGGTACTCAGCAGAATCTGGCCAGTCGTCTGAATTGATCCGTCATTCATGAAACTAAATATCTTAATTTTAAATTTTTTTTAGATACAAGAGAGAAAAGTGAAACCTTTGTGCTTACATTCCCTCCCCCATCTTCCTACTAAAT
This sequence comes from Rhabdornis inornatus, assembly GCA_013397075.1. Taxonomy (NCBI): domain Eukaryota; kingdom Metazoa; phylum Chordata; class Aves; order Passeriformes; family Rhabdornithidae; genus Rhabdornis; species Rhabdornis inornatus. The sequence continues at coordinate 65,541 of VWZS01001012.1, read as the reverse complement.
ATTGATATTTCCTCAGCCAAGAGAGCTTAATAAAAACTGAGAATACACTTTACTACATTAATTTCATCCAGCAGAATTCCTTGTAGCAATATGAAAACAAGTTGTTGAATGTGTGACAGGGTAATTCACTGAGCACGAAAGGAAATTGCTAAAAACAAAAAGAAATTTGTTATACTCTAAGCTCTCTGTGACATATGAGAGCTCCAGTATTCTGTTGGGAAAAATGGTCAGCAGCCTTGCACTGACATATGTTAGGTATCTCTATTCCCTGAAATGCAGGTTTGGATTGACTGAAACTATCTGAGGATTTAGGTTAAACTCCTAGTAATGTTTTCAGTCAAGAACATGAAGAAAACATTTGAAAAGTGAGAATATTTCATTTCAACTTTTTTTTCCTGCAGAAACTCCCTTCATTTTTAATTTTTTGGGGTTTTTTAACTTTTTTCCTTCAGAACACCGTGTGTCTAAATATGTCTCAGTTTACTGAAGGGAAGAGAAAGCAACACCCAAGCCCAGTGTTTGGAGCATCTCCTCCTCTTCGCCTCTCTCGTCTCAGGCAGAATGCAATGGCAGCTCCTCTCACTCCCTCTGTTTGCCCTCTCCTGCCAGGGGCACTGCAGTTACCTACAATGATCAGTGCAAAGACAGCACTGTGGCTGTCGGTGCTCCTTGACACCTATTTCACCCTGAAATAGAGGGTCAAGCTAAAACAGAGCCAGTACCTCTTAAAATCACCTCACTGGGGACCTTTGTAAAGACAGATCAGGGATTCAGTGATAGGGCTCCATGCCGCTGTCCCCAGTGTCAGGCTAGGCGCCCTTGAGAAAACTCAGTATTCTGACAATATACTGCTGGAATCTTAATTTTGGGACCACTGTATGGTTTATTTCATTTTTTGTTATACAGGAATGCCAGCTGCAGACAAATTGGAGAAAACTGCTTTGATTAATGAACATTATCATGTATATTGAGTCTGCAAGAAGAAGAAAGGAAGATGCATCACTGAGGGATGGGACTCAGCTTCAAAGTGATAAATATCAAGTGCAGAAGCAGTGGATCATTAAATGAGGTGATACAGCAGGGCTGTTCATATTGGTGTCCACAGCTGTTTTCTTTCTCCTGGTATGATTAGTGTTCAATTGTTGGTGCCTGATTCAGCTGCATTAAAAGCTTTTGCTCAAAAGGCAAAGAAGGACGTATTTTCCTGTTGCATATTTTCCCAGGTTTGAGGGGTTTTTTTCTCATGGAGATAGATATTTGCCCACAAATATTATAAAAGATTGTGTTCTTGCCTCTATGGGCTTTAAAGAAAGAAGGTGACTGAAGTTTTACTCTTTGGTTAGTCAAAACATGTACGTTCTTGAGCCTAGGAGCAGTGTTTCCTAAGTACATTCCTATTAGGATGTATATAGCATGACTTCCCATCACCTTGGCTGTTGAGCAGCTACTGACATGTAGTTCCAGGACCCAGTCAGGGTTTGTGACTGCTTCCTGACGGGTAGTTTGATGGGAAGCAGTTAGAACAAGAGCAAGAGCTGAATGAGGTTTTTCAGGTGAGATAACATTTGCGTGGCACTGACTTGGGTCAATGCATTGTTTCCATGGGTGCAGTCAGCTTCAGTGAGCACAGGCTTTGTCCTCCACCAAACTCCTGAACTAGGGTCTCAGAGGCCTTTGAGTTCCTGCAGGGTTAGTGCAGTTTTGTATGGACAAAAAATATGTACAAACAAAGAATGGATTTATTTATTATAGCCAGCTGAGACCAAAGAGACAGCCTCTTATCCATCTCAGCTGACTGCAAAATGGGAGATTATTTAAATTCAGCACATCAGCAAAGCTTTGCAGTAAAGGCATAAATGGTTGTGGGCCAGCTCTAATGCCTTCCAAGGTCATCAAAAATTATTTTACTTCCATTTTGGTTCACATGGTCAGGTCCCAAAGACCAATAGCTTAGTGGTTCTGGGAATATGCAGGTGCTCTTCTAGTCAGCTCACTTGTATTTAATTTGGTTTGAAGTGTTGCCTCTGGTCAAGGGAGTGACTATGGCTTCCTGTGTTGAAAAGCTTTTCACATCCCTTCCCTGTGTAACAAGAGCTGTTCAATAAAATTGTGCTCTTCCTGCCATTACCTTTAAGAGCTGTGTTACAGCACATCCAAAATAGCTCACTATGCTGAAGTCGAAAATTAAAAACAAACAAACAAACACAAACAAATTATGTAAAGCCTTATGAAGCTTGTAGTCCTTTTGCATATCTGTGCTATCTGCAGTTTAGACCTCTGCCTCCTCAATATGAGCATGTTTGGTTAAAACAGGGTCCAAAAGATAGATGGAATGGCTACATCATATCTTGGGAAAACATTTAAAAGGGTGTTTTGTTTCTGTGAGCACATTTGGGGTTTGATGTAATAGAGCTTGCAAGAGTTGATATAGAGGAAATTATTGCTTCTCAATAAAATTCTCCATTTTTATTGGCTCACATACAGAGAGTGGCAGCCAGCTGATAAAATACTCGGTGGAATTTTCTTTCCATCTAGCCATGTGCTGCTCTACAGCTATGAAGTATGTCCTTTTTTTAAATTGGGCAAAATTATGATAATTTGAAAGCATTTTGTTTTATCATATCACTCTTTATGTGGAAGTCTGCGTATTTTGTGCTTTAACTAAAATGTTGCCTTTTAAACCTGCTGGCCATGACAGTAAAGTAAAAAAATAACCATAAAAATAATAATATAAATCTCTTATCTCTGTCAGATACTTACTGGCAAAGTAAGATGTATATTCTGCAAAAGCATTTTTAGCTTTTCACATGCTATTTGGATTCCTTATAGAATGCCTAGTTAAGGAGATATATGTATATATACATATGTACATAATACAGCTTTGTAAGACAGAAACTGTAAACAACATTTGCAAAATATTACTTCATCAGGGCCATGAAAATCTAGAAAACAGATCAGTTCTACTATCTTCCCCAAGATAAACACAGACTTCCTCAGAAATTTAAACTCTGCAGCATTACTCGCATTTACAAATAACAATTCCTTAATTTTCCAGAATGGAAATTCTTCCATTTCCTACTCATTTACTTACTGGAAAGTATGAAACATTTTATAACATTAAACTGTAGGGTTTTTTGTTTGGTGTTTTTTTTTTTTTTTTTTTTTTTNTTTTTTTTTTTTTTGTTCCCAAGGGGGAATTTGATTCCTAAGTGTTAGGGCCAGAAGAGGACCTAGCTGGTGGAGTTTTAGGTGCCTGCTCTCTGGAAAAATTGCCATGCTCTCCATCTTCCCAGGCTGCGCACAGAGAAAGCTGGGTTGCCGTAGGAGAGAAGCCCCTACAGCCAGAATTACACAGAACTACCCAGACACAGAGCACCAGGGATCTTAAACATTGTCCCTTCTGCACTGCTGCAGGAGAGGCTCCCCTCTGCATGGCATCCACAGGTACTTCAAGGGACATCTCCAACAATAAGGGTAAAGAGTCTCTTTTCTACCCAGGACACCAAAGAGCACTCTCCTGGTGGGTAATTGTGAAGGCACCAGAAAGCACCATCTGGCAGTTTGCACTGTTGCTTTTGAGGAATCAAAGCCTGGCAACAGAGCAGGTTGTGTTTTTTGGGCCTCCTGCAGCTTCTTCTCCAGGCACTAATTTCTCTGGATGCTAGTTTCTCTGTCTGGCTAACAAGGGAGCTGAGTCCTCCTGCAATCCTGGCAGATATAACTGCAGGGAATTGTAAAAATTTTTTAAAAAGCAGGAAGACAGTTGATGTTATAGGGCTCAGCCGAACAAAGATTGGAGAACCGCAGTTTTGTATATAAATAGCAATGTATCACCTGAACTCTGCTTTCCATGCTATTCCTTGCCTGCCCTCTGATTTCAGTGACATTTTGGCTAGAATTAAGGAGGGGCTAGGCTCAGCTGAATAAAAACCTGACTATCTGTGGCAAGGCAAAGCAGTTCAATGCTGTTCAGATCTGGCCTGACAAGTTATTGGGGTACCAGGGTACTAAGGTTTTGCTTTCTGGGCAAGCTGCAGCTGAGAAAGGGATCTAACAGTGGTGACTGAAGCGTCTAAGACCATTTCTTGTCTCAGCCCTGTCCACTACTTCTGTACTAGTCATACGCTGAGTCTTTCCATTTCTCTGTCACTGGAAATTTACCAGCTGCCTCAGCTTTCTCATCATTGGTTCGCTGGTCACAGGATGCTCCCTCTGGAAACTTCTGTTGACTAGATTCAAGGTGGAGGGAAAATCACACGAAGATGATAGCAATCATTTTCATATCACTTGCAGAGTGCATCATGACTGGTCTGTCCCCATAACTATGGAAGAGGCAAATCCTCTGACTGCTCCTGCAGAGGCTGGAAAAAAGTACAGCAATGGGAGAGAGCCTTAGTCATGAAAACCATTTCTTTTAATGTGCAGCATCCTCTCCACAGAAGTCCTGAGGGACATGTTGATGTGTTGGCATGTTTTCAGCTGGTGGGTGTGATTCACCTGACTTGCCCTCTGAAGTGTATCCACATAACTTCCTCACATTATGTACATAAATCAGCTTTCACCTGAAGGATGGGAATTCTTTGTTGTCAAATGAATGTGAGCTGTGAATAACCTGCAAAGTGTATTATAGCAGTCCTGAATGGCTGTCAGCTTTCCAGAGAGTTACGCTGTTAGCTGGAAATGTCTTGTCGTTCAGTTCCTAGAGTTTTCCAGGCCTAAAGTCTCCTTGTCTGAATTGTCAAACATATCATTGTCACCAGAGACAGCTGGCACAGGAAATAATGCTGTGAAAGAATCAAATGATACAGCATTTCTGCAAAACCTTTTACAAATCTGTATTAAAGCCAGTCTTTTATTTCTTATTGAATTAGCATCATATTATGCTGAAATTTTTATGCACTGGTTGAAGAGTTACAGCTATTAAAAATTATGAGTCCTTATGGCGATATGCAGCAGCATTGATCCAGACTAGTCTCCAAGTCCTCCAAATCTTATCCATTCCACACTTGGTTTACCGCAAAAATGGCTTGCACTGCTGTAAGCTTAAAACAAGAGGACACACTTTTACATCAGTTCTGTGTTTCAAACGTGCAATGATGGTCTAGTTAACAGGAAGCAGATTCAAGCCTGCTCCAGACACTCTGGCAATTAGGTAGATATCAGTTCTCAATTCTGCCAAAGAGCAGAGTGAAAGGAGATATCCTTTCTCTGGAGCGTGGAGAGAACCAATTATGGATCCTAGGAAGTATTTAAATGGAAATACTAGATTTTGAGTATATGAACTGTAATAATGAAATTCATTTCTGTGATTCCCACTGCTGGGAATTACTTCCTAACAGGAAAGTATAAAGAAAATAGAGTCCTCTTCTTGGGTGTGCAGAGCAGAAGAACAACAGGCAACAGACACAAACTGGAAAACAGGAAATACCAACACAGTATAAGGAGTTGTCAGACCGTGGAGCAGGTTGTACAATCCTTGTCTTTGGAGATATTGAAAACCTGGTTGGACATAGTGTTGACTACTTCAAGCTCTAAAAACCTTCTTTGAGCAGGAGGATGTTCTAGGTGAACACCTGAGGTCCCTTCCAACCTACGTGTTCCTCAAATTACATCTGTGCGAGAGCAGTGTGTCCTGCAGCATCGTAGCAGTGAGAGGCTTGTTGCAAACACCATTCAGTGAAGAAAGGGAGGAAGCAAGGTTGCTTTGAATGGAGTTTTCTGGAATACACCTGAACAATCTGCTGGAGAGGAAGGGGAGGTGACTTGGTCAGATGGGTGTTGGTTTCTGCATAACATTGTCATTTTGGGGAGGGTTTTTTAAAAAAAATTATATATTTCTATTAATGCACTTATTCTTCTTTCTGCCTCCTTTAGTGAGGTCTAAACTAGAAGTAAACATATTTTTAATGCATGTAGTCACAGAGACAAACAACTATGTCAAATACGGTTGGGAAGAAGATCTAGCTGCAGCACCAGACCGAGTAACTGTTGTGAAAAGACACAGGAACATGGTGAGAAGGCAAGAAGTTGCAACAACTGCAAATAGAAGAGACTGCCATAGATGGTAAAGACTCATAGATGGTAGAGATGCTTGTTAATGCCTTTTCATTTCTACAGTGTTTGCTATAGCAGAGTGCAAGAGCCAATGGCACAGTCACTGAGCAATTGTGTGGTGGTTGCTGTTGACCACAGAATCACAGAATATCCTGAGTTGGAAGGGATTTGCAAAGGTCATTGCATCCATCACCTGGCCCTGAACAAAACAGCCCCAAGAGTCACACCATGTGCCCGAGAACCTTGTCCAAACGCTTCTTGAACTGTGTCAGGCTTGGTGCTGTGGCCTCTTCCCTGGGGAGCCCAAACACTCTCTGGATGAAGAACCTTTTCCTGATATCCAACCAAAATCTCCCCTGACACAACTTCAGGCCATTCCCTCGGGTCCTATCACTGGTCACCACAGAGAAGAGATCAGCGCCTGCCCCTCCTCTTCCCCTCATGAGGAAACTGTAGCTGCAATGAGGTCTCCCCTCAGTCTCCTCCAGGCTGAACAGACAAGTGACCTCAGCTGCTCCTCATAAAGCTTCCCCTCAAGGCCCTTCACCTTTGGACATTCAAATGAAGCCAGCAGATTGTCAGGAAAGTTTGGATAGTAGGACTAGACAATGTGATTCTTTAGAGCAATAAGTAGTATTTTAGTAATTGCTTTCAGAGTGAGTTCTAAAAGGTGACTTGTGACTGCCCATACAGGGTGTATCTCTTGTGTTACTCTTATTGGAAGGAGCCTCAGTTTGAGGCATTGGTGTAGTACTTCTGTGGCTTCGTTGATGACTGTCATTAATTTCTTCAATAGATTTGGGTTAATATCACTGACTTGCTTCAAGCAAGCCTTCTTAAAACAATGCTTCTGACAACAACTGAAACACAAAAATAGGCATTTAAAAATTATTATAATCATAATAATGTAAAGAGCAGTGCTTTCTTCTTTTTTCTTCAGATTCACATTCACAAGTGTGTAAAGATGTCATTTATGTCCTAGACACATTAATTTCTGATTTTTTTCCTTTAACTCTCTTAATTGGAAGAAAGTATGTTGCTGCTGATTTATGAACTCTTCAGAAGTGCCAGGGATCATTTTAAATGTACACAGCTGCTCTGCAGTAGTTTAACTTGGCAGATAGTATTAAACCATTGAATTGTGTCATTTATTTGTGTATGCACACAATAAGTTCCTTGTGCAGGTTCTTCAGAAAAAGTCTCAATGTTGATTCGGAAATGTGGCCTAAAAATAACCTAGCTCCATGATTTATTGTTTTGGTGCTTGTCTCTAAACAGTACATCTAAAATGAAGAATGAGATACCATGTATACCCCAGATAAGGCAACGGAATGGAAACCATCCATAAGAGGAACTATAGACCAAGGTCTGAAATGGAAAAGTTCCCAGGGTGAATGAGCAAGCACGATGGGAATCGACTCGTGTTGTTGGCATTTGGGAATGCTGCAACTTATTTCATTGCTAGGCAAGGGAGTGCATGACGTTGTGTAATGAGAAAGAGCAGCAGTCGTGACAGCAGTATCACTGGTTGTAATAGAGTATAAATCAGGGCAGTTTACTCTGTCATTCCATTCAGGGCATCATAAAAGTAACACCTGTCATCTGGAAAAAATCTAAACTCAGAGAATAATATAATGCATTTTGCATGAATGTATAAAATCCTACAGTTCCAGAAAATAAAACACTTAGAAATTGAGTCTTTATACTAAGGGGTGACATCTGCAAATATATTCTACGATCAATACTACATTACTTGATTTATGTCTTAAACTATTCTATGGGGGGAAAAAAAGTAGCAGTATAGATTCTATTATAGCTCTAAAAAATAACTTTTTAGGCCATGATACTAATCTCTTTGATCCACAATATTTAATGTATTGGAAAGCAAAAGAGCTTTCCTTATTTCTCCTTTGGCTGTAAAATAGACTGAAAATAGCCTTCAGGGGATTGTAGATTCAGTTACATCCTCGACAAGAGAACCTAATGGACAGTGTTTAAAGACTGATTGATAGACATCATCTCTTGATGATCATAGCAGAACTTTTTAGGCTGCTGATTGCAAGCACAGACATTCTGGAAAGCAAAATTTATGCCTGCCAGGCTTTTTGCCGTGTTTTGTCTCCTCTTTTCTTTCCTCCCCTCAAACCAGATTTCAGCAGTCAGACCTGGAAGTCAGTTACAATGGCCAAAAATCCCAAGTGAAAGACTATTATCAGCCACACAAGTTTTGAATATTTTTCTTTGGTAAATGGTCTAAAAGACAGAAATTTAAGATTAAATAGAAGGTAAGTTTGTCCTAAAGCTCTGGAAAAGCGTAAACTTTTGCACATTGGAAGCTTTAGGAACTACAGGAACTTCAGAAGGTGGGCGCAGCATTAATTATTCATGATGAGTCAGTTCTGTCATACGCTACTGTCACAAAACTTCCATGTGCTCTGGGTACGTACAACATGGAAAATTTGTTGTTTTCGGGAGGTCATGAAATTTCTGTTGTCTTGTTATGAAGGGCTGTGAAGCATTAATATTTTTTTTATCCAGGATCAATGTTGTCAACGTCTGATGAAATTGAGATATCAGCCAGATTTCCCTTTTTATTCCTTGCCTTCTGAGGTGGCAGCTTGGTGCTACATGTGAAGCAGCTGTGGAACCACTCAGGTGCTTTACCCAAGATGTCAGTGTAAAGGAGTTTAGACCCTCTCAGGGTGCAAAACTGGAACACCCTGAGTCTGCAAAACTGGAGAACCCTGAGTTCGCTGCTCTCAAGAAACTGGGCTACTGTGCTACCACTCAGAGTGATAAAGCAGAAGGTATTATCAGTGATCTGAGTGAAGAACCTGAACGCTGCTGTCTTCTCTTCTTACACAACCCCAGGACTCGGTGCAAATAAATAAGGCCCACTTGCTAGCATTGGATCTCTGCACTATGGCAGCTGGGTTGCATATTTATGAGTTGGTGGGCAGAACACTGGAGTGTAAGAAGATGGCTCTCAGGCCATCTAATTCATTTGGGGCTTCTTTGTCCTATTCATCCTTCCCACTAATGTGTATAAACCACAAATCTGATCTGTGGTGTTTTTCTGACTGCTGCTTCTCCATTGCAGTGAGAGTTTGGGGTTTTTTTGGAGCACACGTTGTGCTTTGGAGAAAAGAAGAGTTTTTTCTTAAGGCAACAGGAAAGGAAATAAATGTTGATATAAATAACAGAACAAATAAAAATTGCCTTGGTAGATTGGTGTTTGTTGTTAAATCACCTACTTTTAAGTTGGACTATCATAGTATAAGGCATTTTAGTCAATACTTTTGTGGGGGGGAGGGGGTAATTAATACATCTTCATGTTGACATTGCCCACAATTATCTAATTTTAACCTTAAAGTACAGAGGAAAATGTTGGAAGTGTCCTCTGTGCATCACTTCACTGCCACACAGGCCCAGCACAATGAGCAGAACAATAACAACTATCAGTTTACCAAAGCTGCAGCTAGAGCCCCACTAAAATGCTGGAGAATGAAATCTTTATAATTGTTACAACATAGTGTTTTCAAAGCAAACTGATTACTGGGCCAATGGTTCGGATATTCCATGAACAGTATCTTGCTCTTCATGAGTAAAAGTTGCGTACCACAATCTCAGGAACAGTCAGCAAACAAGTCCCAGAAAGCACCTTTAAACCTGAACAGGACTAAAGTTTCTTTTTCTGGGCTGTCAGGTTTACAGCATCGGCACGAATGACACACTGGTAACTTGTAACTAATTGAATAATGCCCTTTTTTAGAACTAAATGTTCTGTATTCTATGGACTGGCCTGTCCATAGATACGGATGGGGTATAGCTATACCATAGACTAGAAAGCACTGCAAAAGTCAATCCTGCAAGAGACCTTGGTCTTGGGTAATCATTCTTAATGAAAACTCTTCAGAGAAGAGCTAGTTATCTCTCTTCTTCAGTCTCAGAAGGTAGAGGACAGTGATACTCTCTTTGCTGAAGGCTTTTGTATCAGTGAAAATCCACATTAACAAGCACAAGAAGGCCTGAAACATCTTTTTCTTATGGACAACCATCTGAAGAGGTATATAAGGCACAGGATGTAGCCTTACTCTTCATAGATCCTTCTGCTTTTTCAATGGTATGGTATGAATACCTTTCAGCATGTTTGAAATGCAAAGGCACATTTTGCTGCTCTAACTTGCTTCTAATCTGGTACTGAAGAGGGACACACTTTCGACTGTGATTCCAAAGCCCATCAAATATTCCACTTTTGTTTAAACACCTTTCACCAATCTGAATTAACTGGATTAATTAAAGAAAATATATGCCCTAACATCCTAAAATATTTTGAAAATTCTCTTCTTTGGCCTTTCAAATAACAATAATGATAGTAATTTTAAAATCCCAGCCTTTGCATGCAAACCAACAAACAAAATGTTATTTCTTGTGCAGAAGTGAGAAAAATCAAGTATTCATGTCTGGGAGGGTGTTAATGTTATCATTTGTGCCAGAGTATATTCCTGTCATTTTATTAGGAAGAATCTGAGGGTACCAGAGACAAATAGTAAGACCCTGACCCTGAGAGAATTTTGAAAATACAGTTATGCTGCAGAGACTCTGCTGTGTTCTCCCAGAGATATCAGATGCAGATCAGTGGAGTCAAGCACTCACATCCTGCCTATCAGCTGGAAGTGTGATCTAGAAAATGATGGAGAAAACCTGTAAGCCAAGTATCAGCTTAGAAACCACAATATCTTCAGATGTTAGGATAAGTAAAAAGTTCTAGTTTGGACAATAAATATTGATAGCCTTAATGTTTTCTAAGATAAGTATTTTAAAGAAGGAAAGAAACCAGTGCAGTTGTCATCCTTGCTGAGCAGAACCTTATTTCCCTGACGACTAGAAAAAAGCTTTGTCTGCTAAAGGCTGGTTCACTGAGTATTTCTGAGTATGGGCATGCAGTGTTTTTACAACGAAACATAAAACCAGGCAAAACCCCACCTGGGTTCAGCTTTTTTTAATGAGATGGAAGTTCAGATTTGAGTTTACCAAAGACTGATGATTACTGGAGATAAATTTGTGGTTCAGGCTTGAAATATAATTCTCTGCATGCTAAAACACACATGCATGGCAGATATAAACAGTTCAAGTAGGGAACTTGAAATGCTGAACTATTTCTAGGGCAAATACCTCTAAAACCTCATTTTTCCAATTCTTATTTTCTGTTCAACTGTATGTGAGAGGACACAAAATTTCCACAAAATTGGAATTGTGGTAACTACAGATAAAATAAATTGCTCCTCTCTAAAAGCCCTCCCCCAGGTGTGTTTGAAAGGTCAGGTTAGAACCTTCTCAGCATTGCGTGGTCTAAATTAGTCCTGAACAAGAATCGTACATTAATCAAAATG
>VWZS01001012.1:15344-53390 GCA_013397075.1 Rhabdornis inornatus | reverse complement strand
AATTAGGGAAAACAAGATACAGTCATTCAACAAAATTTGAACTTTCCCTTTTTTATGTTTTTGCCCTCATTTGATTCCAAAGAGCCGGACATTCCTTTCCCTTTATTTCTGTGAAAGCTTATAAAATATAAATCAATAATCCAGCAATCCTGGATTTAAATTCCTTGTTAAGCAAGTTAATTCTTTATTCTTGAAATAAAATAAAATTAAAGAAAAGCTGTGATGTAAGAATTGCAATAGTAGCTGTATTATTCAAGTACTGGCAGCTGCTNTGGTAAAGACTCATAGATGGTAGAGATGCTTGTTAATGCCTTTTCATTTCTACAGTGTTTGCTATAGCAGAGTGCAAGAGCCAATGGCACAGTCACTGAGCAATTGTGTGGTGGTTGCTGTTGACCACAGAATCACAGAATATCCTGAGTTGGAAGGGATTTGCAAAGGTCATTGCATCCATCACCTGGCCCTGAACAAAACAGCCCCAAGAGTCACACCATGTGCCCGAGAACCTTGTCCAAACGCTTCTTGAACTGTGTCAGGCTTGGTGCTGTGGCCTCTTCCCTGGGGAGCCCAAACACTCTCTGGATGAAGAACCTTTTCCTGATATCCAACCAAAATCTCCCCTGACACAACTTCAGGCCATTCCCTCGGGTCCTATCACTGGTCACCACAGAGAAGAGATCAGCGCCTGCCCCTCCTCTTCCCCTCATGAGGAAACTGTAGCTGCAATGAGGTCTCCCCTCAGTCTCCTCCAGGCTGAACAGACAAGTGACCTCAGCTGCTCCTCATAAAGCTTCCCCTCAAGGCCCTTCACCTTTGGACATTCAAATGAAGCCAGCAGATTGTCAGGAAAGTTTGGATAGTAGGACTAGACAATGTGATTCTTTAGAGCAATAAGTAGTATTTTAGTAATTGCTTTCAGAGTGAGTTCTAAAAGGTGACTTGTGACTGCCCATACAGGGTGTATCTCTTGTGTTACTCTTATTGGAAGGAGCCTCAGTTTGAGGCATTGGTGTAGTACTTCTGTGGCTTCGTTGATGACTGTCATTAATTTCTTCAATAGATTTGGGTTAATATCACTGACTTGCTTCAAGCAAGCCTTCTTAAAACAATGCTTCTGACAACAACTGAAACACAAAAATAGGCATTTAAAAATTATTATAATCATAATAATGTAAAGAGCAGTGCTTTCTTCTTTTTTCTTCAGATTCACATTCACAAGTGTGTAAAGATGTCATTTATGTCCTAGACACATTAATTTCTGATTTTTTTCCTTTAACTCTCTTAATTGGAAGAAAGTATGTTGCTGCTGATTTATGAACTCTTCAGAAGTGCCAGGGATCATTTTAAATGTACACAGCTGCTCTGCAGTAGTTTAACTTGGCAGATAGTATTAAACCATTGAATTGTGTCATTTATTTGTGTATGCACACAATAAGTTCCTTGTGCAGGTTCTTCAGAAAAAGTCTCAATGTTGATTCGGAAATGTGGCCTAAAAATAACCTAGCTCCATGATTTATTGTTTTGGTGCTTGTCTCTAAACAGTACATCTAAAATGAAGAATGAGATACCATGTATACCCCAGATAAGGCAACGGAATGGAAACCATCCATAAGAGGAACTATAGACCAAGGTCTGAAATGGAAAAGTTCCCAGGGTGAATGAGCAAGCACGATGGGAATCGACTCGTGTTGTTGGCATTTGGGAATGCTGCAACTTATTTCATTGCTAGGCAAGGGAGTGCATGACGTTGTGTAATGAGAAAGAGCAGCAGTCGTGACAGCAGTATCACTGGTTGTAATAGAGTATAAATCAGGGCAGTTTACTCTGTCATTCCATTCAGGGCATCATAAAAGTAACACCTGTCATCTGGAAAAAATCTAAACTCAGAGAATAATATAATGCATTTTGCATGAATGTATAAAATCCTACAGTTCCAGAAAATAAAACACTTAGAAATTGAGTCTTTATACTAAGGGGTGACATCTGCAAATATATTCTACGATCAATACTACATTACTTGATTTATGTCTTAAACTATTCTATGGGGGGAAAAAAAGTAGCAGTATAGATTCTATTATAGCTCTAAAAAATAACTTTTTAGGCCATGATACTAATCTCTTTGATCCACAATATTTAATGTATTGGAAAGCAAAAGAGCTTTCCTTATTTCTCCTTTGGCTGTAAAATAGACTGAAAATAGCCTTCAGGGGATTGTAGATTCAGTTACATCCTCGACAAGAGAACCTAATGGACAGTGTTTAAAGACTGATTGATAGACATCATCTCTTGATGATCATAGCAGAACTTTTTAGGCTGCTGATTGCAAGCACAGACATTCTGGAAAGCAAAATTTATGCCTGCCAGGCTTTTTGCCGTGTTTTGTCTCCTCTTTTCTTTCCTCCCCTCAAACCAGATTTCAGCAGTCAGACCTGGAAGTCAGTTACAATGGCCAAAAATCCCTAGTGAAAGACTATTATCAGCCACACAAGTTTTGAATATTTTTCTTTGGTAAATGGTCTAAAAGACAGAAATTTAAGATTAAATAGAAGGTAAGTTTGTCCTAAAGCTCTGGAAAAGCGTAAACTTTTGCACATTGGAAGCTTTAGGAACTACAGGAACTTCAGAAGGTGGGCGCAGCATTAATTATTCATGATGAGTCAGTTCTGTCATACGCTACTGTCACAAAACTTCCATGTGCTCTGGGTACGTACAACATGGAAAATTTGTTGTTTTCGGGAGGTCATGAAATTTCTGTTGTCTTGTTATGAAGGGCTGTGAAGCATTAATATTTTTTTTATCCAGGATCAATGTTGTCAACGTCTGATGAAATTGAGATATCAGCCAGATTTCCCTTTTTATTCCTTGCCTTCTGAGGTGGCAGCTTGGTGCTACATGTGAAGCAGCTGTGGAACCACTCAGGTGCTTTACCCAAGATGTCAGTGTAAAGGAGTTTAGACCCTCTCAGGGTGCAAAACTGGAACACCCTGAGTCTGCAAAACTGGAGAACCCTGAGTTCGCTGCTCTCAAGAAACTGGGCTACTGTGCTACCACTCAGAGTGATAAAGCAGAAGGTATTATCAGTGATCTGAGTGAAGAACCTGAACGCTGCTGTCTTCTCTTCTTACACAACCCCAGGACTCGGTGCAAATAAATAAGGCCCACTTGCTAGCATTGGATCTCTGCACTATGGCAGCTGGGTTGCATATTTATGAGTTGGTGGGCAGAACACTGGAGTGTAAGAAGATGGCTCTCAGGCCATCTAATTCATTTGGGGCTTCTTTGTCCTATTCATCCTTCCCACTAATGTGTATAAACCACAAATCTGATCTGTGGTGTTTTTCTGACTGCTGCTTCTCCATTGCAGTGAGAGTTTGGGGTTTTTTTGGAGCACACGTTGTGCTTTGGAGAAAAGAAGAGTTTTTTCTTAAGGCAACAGGAAAGGAAATAAATGTTGATATAAATAACAGAACAAATAAAAATTGCCTTGGTAGATTGGTGTTTGTTGTTAAATCACCTACTTTTAAGTTGGACTATCATAGTATAAGGCATTTTAGTCAATACTTTTGTGGGGGGGAGGGGGTAATTAATACATCTTCATGTTGACATTGCCCACAATTATCTAATTTTAACCTTAAAGTACAGAGGAAAATGTTGGAAGTGTCCTCTGTGCATCACTTCACTGCCACACAGGCCCAGCACAATGAGCAGAACAATAACAACTATCAGTTTACCAAAGCTGCAGCTAGAGCCCCACTAAAATGCTGGAGAATGAAATCTTTATAATTGTTACAACATAGTGTTTTCAAAGCAAACTGATTACTGGGCCAATGGTTCGGATATTCCATGAACAGTATCTTGCTCTTCATGAGTAAAAGTTGCGTACCACAATCTCAGGAACAGTCAGCAAACAAGTCCCAGAAAGCACCTTTAAACCTGAACAGGACTAAAGTTTCTTTTTCTGGGCTGTCAGGTTTACAGCATCGGCACGAATGACACACTGGTAACTTGTAACTAATTGAATAATGCCCTTTTTTAGAACTAAATGTTCTGTATTCTATGGACTGGCCTGTCCATAGATACGGATGGGGTATAGCTATACCATAGACTAGAAAGCACTGCAAAAGTCAATCCTGCAAGAGACCTTGGTCTTGGGTAATCATTCTTAATGAAAACTCTTCAGAGAAGAGCTAGTTATCTCTCTTCTTCAGTCTCAGAAGGTAGAGGACAGTGATACTCTCTTTGCTGAAGGCTTTTGTATCAGTGAAAATCCACATTAACAAGCACAAGAAGGCCTGAAACATCTTTTTCTTATGGACAACCATCTGAAGAGGTATATAAGGCACAGGATGTAGCCTTACTCTTCATAGATCCTTCTGCTTTTTCAATGGTATGGTATGAATACCTTTCAGCATGTTTGAAATGCAAAGGCACATTTTGCTGCTCTAACTTGCTTCTAATCTGGTACTGAAGAGGGACACACTTTCGACTGTGATTCCAAAGCCCATCAAATATTCCACTTTTGTTTAAACACCTTTCACCAATCTGAATTAACTGGATTAATTAAAGAAAATATATGCCCTAACATCCTAAAATATTTTGAAAATTCTCTTCTTTGGCCTTTCAAATAACAATAATGATAGTAATTTTAAAATCCCAGCCTTTGCATGCAAACCAACAAACAAAATGTTATTTCTTGTGCAGAAGTGAGAAAAATCAAGTATTCATGTCTGGGAGGGTGTTAATGTTATCATTTGTGCCAGAGTATATTCCTGTCATTTTATTAGGAAGAATCTGAGGGTACCAGAGACAAATAGTAAGACCCTGACCCTGAGAGAATTTTGAAAATACAGTTATGCTGCAGAGACTCTGCTGTGTTCTCCCAGAGATATCAGATGCAGATCAGTGGAGTCAAGCACTCACATCCTGCCTATCAGCTGGAAGTGTGATCTAGAAAATGATGGAGAAAACCTGTAAGCCAAGTATCAGCTTAGAAACCACAATATCTTCAGATGTTAGGATAAGTAAAAAGTTCTAGTTTGGACAATAAATATTGATAGCCTTAATGTTTTCTAAGATAAGTATTTTAAAGAAGGAAAGAAACCAGTGCAGTTGTCATCCTTGCTGAGCAGAACCTTATTTCCCTGACGACTAGAAAAAAGCTTTGTCTGCTAAAGGCTGGTTCACTGAGTATTTCTGAGTATGGGCATGCAGTGTTTTTACAACGAAACATAAAACCAGGCAAAACCCCACCTGGGTTCAGCTTTTTTTAATGAGATGGAAGTTCAGATTTGAGTTTACCAAAGACTGATGATTACTGGAGATAAATTTGTGGTTCAGGCTTGAAATATAATTCTCTGCATGCTAAAACACACATGCATGGCAGATATAAACAGTTCAAGTAGGGAACTTGAAATGCTGAACTATTTCTAGGGCAAATACCTCTAAAACCTCATTTTTCCAATTCTTATTTTCTGTTCAACTGTATGTGAGAGGACACAAAATTTCCACAAAATTGGAATTGTGGTAACTACAGATAAAATAAATTGCTCCTCTCTAAAAGCCCTCCCCCAGGTGTGTTTGAAAGGTCAGGTTAGAACCTTCTCAGCATTGCGTGGTCTAAATTAGTCCTGAACAAGAATCGTACATTAATCAAAATGAATGAAGATTTTCCTGTAGCTGGAGTGATGAGGCCTGTGGTATGGGAGCAGAAGGATGTGATTACTGCTCATCAGGCTATATCCAGACCAAAATCTGCTCTGTTACACTGGTGTAAGCCAGCAATAACTCAGCTAGGTATTGGGATTTATAGCACAATGCACCAGAAGTCAGAAACTGTTCTTGGAAAAATGTTCTTGGAAATTAACATTCACTGATCATTTTAACATCAGTATTACTATTGTAATAATAAAAGTATATAACTAATTCAGACACCTGTTTGGTAGGCATGCTGGACAAACAAATGCAGGTCCATTCAGGGCACTGGAGGGCAGAGGCATTACTCTAAATCTTAAGTGCCACTTCTGGACCCTTCTGACTTCTTCTTCTGTGGTGCATTCCACCATGTCTGTACAACAAGCCTCTTAGACCTGCTTCACAGAATGGTAAATTACTCAGGCAGTGAAGGTTCAGCAGAAAAACATCATCTGACAATACCTGTGGTGCTGCCTCCAGGATCCAGCACTACAGCCCCAAAGCCATAGAAAACTGGAGGGATTGGAGCTTGATCCACTGCACAGCCCTGAGACACAGGTGAGGGGTTATGGCCTAGTGAGTTAGATAGAGGCCAAATATTGTATTAACACAGTAATTCTATTCATCAACACTGTGTTAATCAATAACTATTTCAAAAATCAGAACTCTTTCTAACACCTGATGCTCAGTGGTTTTAGATGTATGGGTTGGATCACTGTCAGGGCGCAGCTGAAAATGATCTTCTTGAACTGCATTTTGGGGAAGGAAAGTCTATGAAGAGCTGCTGGATTGGGACCAGTGGTGCAGTACACCTCATCAGAGGCTATGTTGCTGCACTGGAACACTCTTTGCTTCCCTGAGAGCACACGCCTTCAGTCAGGGAGCCTTCAGCTTCGTTATAGCCGGCCAAAGCTTGAGACTTTGTCATCGTCAGAGAAGTTTGCGCAGACTTATTTCAGAGAAAAAGTCAGACTTTCACACCCCTTCTTGAACCCTCCTTTTGTTTTCTTCCAGGTATTCCCTGCAGGATCTGTGGGTGGAGGAGCTCC
The DNA here is from genome assembly GCA_013397075.1 of Rhabdornis inornatus. Lineage (NCBI taxonomy): Eukaryota > Metazoa > Chordata > Aves > Passeriformes > Rhabdornithidae > Rhabdornis > Rhabdornis inornatus. The sequence continues at coordinate 46,650 of VWZS01001012.1, read as the reverse complement.
TTTGGCAATCTGGCTGTTCCCAGTAGGCAGCAAGAGCCAGCTAACACCTCTAGAGGGACTGGAGATGTGCTCCCCCAGCAAACACTGAGAGTACGTTCTCACCTACAGATCTTCAGCTGTAATGCTGCTCTGCTGGAGCTGCTGCTGGAGATTAGCAGTATCAAAAAAAAGAGCAGCAAAATCAGATTTGGACAAATCTTATTAGCTATTATTTAATTTGTTGGTTTATTGTATCTAGTACCATACATGTGAGCCAGAAGAGTAGAGTGTGTTTTGCAGTGAGACACTCATGCAGGACTGACACAATTATTGAACGTGGCTTTTCATAACAATAACAGTAGAAAGAAGTTTAATGAATACAAGTCTTTTCTTAAATGTTGCTATAAAGTATGNAATGTTTCTCAATGGGACTCCTATAACCTGTTCACATGTGTCATTTTGAGCCTTAGCTTTGCAGTTCTTTTTCCTCCTCAGTTAGATTTGAATGGATTGCTGATGTTAGTGCAAGTTGTGGGTCACTTCCTAGGCTGCTCTGGAAGCTGAAGATTACCTGCTGATGTGCAGAATTTTTAAAGAATTAGAATATTCTCATCCTCTAGTATCTTATAGTTGTAGGTGTTCTTTTTCTACTGGGGGTTTTATGGTTGTTCCAGAGGAGATGGAAAGAGGTTTGCAGGAGTGAGAAGTAAATATCTTGTGTATCCTGCCCAGGGGCATGACTGCACACTGGTTAACTTGGATAAATTAACCCAGGATGACATTGCTGTGACTGTGGGGCTTCCTCTGTCTTCTGGGTAGCTGGTTTCCTTCTCCCACAACCCAGCAATCTTTTCTCTTTTTTTTTTATAGATAACACTAAACTTTGTGCTACGTTCCACAAAATAATCTCCATCTTCTGGACACGTCAACAACTTTCCATTCTCCATCTCTTACTTCATTGTGGCCAAATGCCTTGCAGTAGATGAATAATGGGTTTATTCTTCCTTTGACTATGTACCTTTATGTTATCTCTTGGAATATTTTTGCTTTGCAGGCTGGCACCAAAACAAATTTAAAAACATTAATGGAACTTCAAAATAAGCCACCTACACTTGGAAACCTTACTAGCAACTTGGTCTGCTTTGTTTTGTTCATAATGTATTTTCTGATGTTTATCTTGGAAATGAGAACAGTGGCTGATTCCAGCTTTCATGGCTCTCATTAGTTTATTCATCTAAAATGACCACAGAAACTCAAATGTATTTCTAAGTACAATATTATGGTTCTACATATCTGTTTGGAATGAGGTTAGATGCATGGCTTCCAAGCAAGCTAACTCTTTGCTTTGGTCCTTACCCTGCCATTTACATGAGTGGAAAAGCAGCATACTGCAACAGTTTGGTTGTGGGGTGCATGCCCACTTTGAGCAGGTTCTGGCCCATAACAGGTCATCTCAGCAGAGTGCAACCAGTGTGCTGAGTGTAAGGAGAGATAGAAACTCTCCAGAGCCACCCCCTGTCCTCCGACAGGTACATTTGGGGGAGTTCGGGTCAATGCTTGCTTTGAAGTAAGTCCTGGCCCAATTTTCCATAAATCTCTCAGAACAATTTTTTCTAGCAGCAAAACCCTTCATTAAACTAGCATTTGAGGGAAACAGCATATCTTACTAGTGCCCTTCCAGAAGTGGAGAGCCACTTGCAGGACTGTTTTTTGGAAGTAAGGACAGAGCTGGGCATGAGCCATCAGATGTGCTGGCTGCTTCATATGCAGCCATCCCTTGGCCAGGAAAAGGTGCTGTGGCTTTGTACTACCAAAACATCCTCCTGGGAGACCCCATTTCAATGGCATCTGTGTCCTGAGAGCCAGTGAAAAGAAAGCTGGATCCCCTTCATGAGGTTTTTGTTGTTCCCACTGTAACTATGATAATTTTCATATTTTGAATACAGTCCAAGAACATTTTGCATCTTCCCTTTTACTACAGATATGAACAGCTGTTTGAAAAGAAACTGATAAATAGATGAGATCTTGTGTGTTTTCCAAGTATTCGCTTAACTACAATGACTGCATTGGGAAAAAGCAGTTTCTGGACTGAGACTTGGTTTGTGAATAGCCAAATTATGCAAACACTTGATTTATGATCCAGTGGGTAGTAATTTATTCAGTATCATGGGACTAGACTGTTAGTCTTGTATTCATTATTGATATACATAGTTAAAGGAAAATTAAGAGAATTTTCTTCAGGAAAGTCTCTGTTCAAAGACAAATCTCAGCCTTGCTTTCTTCCATTGATTATTTATCATTCCCCTGGAAAAACATAATTTTCGCCTTGGGTTGATTCTCAACTTTTTCACTTTGGTAGCTATAATTCCCACTGATCTCTGATCTGTGGGGACAAAATTTCATCCATGTATATAGCCAACTTTAGAGGCACGGGTTGTGCTGGTTTTGGCTGGGACAGAGTTAATTTTCTTCATGGAAACTAGTATAGGGCTGTGTTTTGGATTTTTCCTGGAAAGAGGTGTTGATAACACAGCAATGTTTTAATTATTGTTGGGCAGGGCTTGCACCGTCAAGGCCTTTTGTGCTCCTCATCCCATCGTGACAGTGAGGAGGCTGGGGGTGCACAAGGACTTGGGAGGGGACACAGCCAGGACAGCTGACCTGCACTGACCAAAGGATATTCCAGACAATGTGGTGTCTCAGCAGACAAAGCTGTGGCAAGAAGGAGGAAAGGAGGGACATTTGCAGTGATGGCATTTGTCTTCCCAAATCACTGTTGCATGTGATGGGGCCCAGCTTTGCAGGAGAGGGCTGAACACCTGCCTGCCCATGGGAAGGAGTGAATAAATTCCTTGTTTGGCTTTGCTTGTCTGCACAGCTTTTGCTTTATTTATTAAACTGTCTTTATCTCAACCCACAAGTTTTCTCACTTTCATCCTTCTCACCTCTCCCCCATTCCAGCAGGGGCAAGTCGGCAAGTGGCTGTGATGCCCGCCAGGATTAAAGCATGATACAGGTATAGAAGAAATCTATTTAATTCCTAATGAGAGCTAAGAGATCCTTTCTATCTGTTGTCAAGGAGGTTGTTTCTCCTTCTCCAACAACTAGTCCAGAATGATGTAGTCTTTAAAGAAAAATGCCAGCAGAGGTATTCAATCTGGAGTTATTTGTCAAATTAGGCATGATACTTGTTTGTAAGTAGTAACAAATGGAAAACTTCATGTTACATGCTAGAAGGAAAAATAGGCTAAATCATTCTTAAGCAATGTTCAGATGTCAGGCAGGAAATCCTGCTCACATGGGACTGTATTGTGTTGCACACCTTTTTGGGGCTCTTTACCGAGAAAGGATTTCTGTTTCTTCTTAAAATATTGGAAGGGTTGTAGTAGAGAGGTGAGAGGATGCCTTTAACTCTGGTGTCTACTGAGGGCAAACTCAGGCAAGACTTGTATTCCCAAGCTCAGTACAATCTGGGGCTGACTGAACTTAGTGAATTTGGAGTGTAGCCTCACTAGAAGTGGACCACCTGGGCCTGACACATCCCAGGGGAGCTTTTGGTATGTTCTGCAGCAACACAGGTGAAAAATGTGACCCAAATGCACCAGCCAGCCTGTGAGCATTGCCAGGAGATTTTGCTTAGGGCTAAGAACAGGATTTTTGACACCCACAACAGAAAGAGGGTGATACACCAGAGCACCCATATGTTATGTCAAGTGAGAGCAGAAAGGGTGCTGTACATGTCTCTGCTGGAGGATGGAGCCGGGTCTGAAAGCAAAAGCTGGCAGAGTACTGAGCTAACCAAACATTTCTGGGGCTGGGTAGGGTACTCGTGCTGTGATTGGCAAGTGTGGCCCTGTTGGGCTACTGCCAAGCCCAGCCAGCCAAAGGACAGGCTGTGGTTCTTGGAGCTTTGCTGCATCTTCAGGATTCAGATCCTCTACGGGTGTCAGCAGCACGTGGAAATAAATGTCAGAGATTTTTTGTGTTGGTTTGCTCTTGGCTCAGACAATGGCCCAGGCTTGGACTCCAATTTTAGCCACTGATTCTCACCCTGCCATGGCGCTCAGACAGGCAGGGAGGAGCAGGAGGAGCAGGAGGAGCCATCCCAGTCACGGCTGCTGCTGTGTGCCCCAAAGCCTATCCTGTCTCTGGGCAAGGAACTCAAGCCAGAGAAGGTGGGGCAGCCAAGCATGTCAAGCACATCAAGGAGGAGTGGGGAGAAAAGGCAAGTGGGGGCTAAGTTTTTCAGTCCAACTGTGAGTTGGTGAAGACAGGAAATTTACTCCTTCCCTCTGTGATGTATACAGGTTTATTTTACGTTAGATGGGAACCTGACTTTCCCCTTGGTTACCACCAGACTGATGATGCCAGCACACTCCTGTCAATTTGGGCAGAAGTTTGGTGTCCCAAACTGCAGAGCTGACAGGTTTTAGCTGAGAGTTGGGTGAGTGTCCCAATAGCCTGGTGTTCTTGAGATCCTTGTAAGAGGGTGGGCCCTGTCAGGCTGCAGGTAGACCAGACACTGTATTGCCCCGTTCCAGACCCTGTGCTCTGAGCAGGACATTAGGAAAAAACAAGCTGCTGCAACTATTTCTGAGTTTCTGGGCTCAACTCACTGCTGTCGGGGGATGATAAGCATGCTGAGGGTAAGCTTAAGGAGCCAGGACCTTCAAGACATTAACTAACATCTCAACTACGTCAAGAAAGGATATTATCAGCACAACCTTTGCTACCTCTGTTAAGACTCTGGTTCAGTTATAGACATCTATAATGTAAATTTCTAAATTCAAATTATCCTTTTAGAATCTCTTTAGAGCAATTTGAAATGCACTAAAATATGCACTTTTAAGGAGTGGTTAATTTCTCTTAAAAGGACTCAAATGAATGGATGACAGAGATTTGCATCCAAGGAGGAAGGACCCTTAGTTGATTACCTTATATCTGTATATGGTTTTTTTCCTGACTTGCTGTGCTGAACATAAATGCTTATGATAACATTGAGGGGTATGGAATCCATGGGGAATTTAATCTTGAAGCAGTTACTCAGTTTAAACAGGGCTGCTTAACTAAAGACTTCCCAATGTGTGCTAGCAAAGCACCATGTGAAAATCTGTGATTGTCTGTAAAGCAATGCGATTATTCAGTGCAAGCCTGGACATAGGCTGAAAATGCAAGGTCAAATGCCCACCAACGACAAGTCAGCTAGACAGCCCAAAGGAACTTTTTACTTCAAACACAGGATTCTTACAGCCTGTTTCCATGGATGTGTGCAGGAAGTTGCACGCCTGCTCTGCCCATGCTTGTAGTTGCTTGACAAGGGTCAGTTCTGGAAGCCATTTAACACCACAGCAAAGTCACATTCCTCATGTCTCCTTAGATCTCTGCTGTGCATCCTAGAAAACCAGTCCCTTGATCAGATTTAGTGTCTAACTTTAAACTATTTCCCCCTCCCCTTCCTCTTTCCTTCTTTCCTCTCTTCCCACTTTCCTCCCCTTCTCTCCCACATTTCTTTCTTCTCTTCCCACCTGCCTGCCTCTGTGTTGCTGGGGAAGATGAAAAAGGAAAACCTTACAAATATGATTGCCTGGGAAAAGATTTTGAGAATATGGAAACTACAAGCAAGATCGAAATGAAAGCCATCTTTGAGATACCAAACCTCAGTTACTGAACAACTAGAAAACAATAGCATGGCCAGCTGAGAAGTAATCCCCTCGTGATTGAACAATTCCCTCTGCTTGCAGACAGGTCCAAAGGTCAGAAAAAGACCCTGCTAGCTTGGCAGAGGGGTCCGAAGAGTAGTTTTTAGGGTTTAAAGTGTAACACAGTATGGTAATGTAGTGATTCTTATAGGCTGTATGTAAATCCTATAGGATTTGTATCTTGTATTAGATTGGTTAGTGAAAATTAGAATATTCAACACAGAAGATTTATTGTATTGTAACAGGAACCTCGCTCTCTTACATCTCTTATTCTTGCTCTTGCCTCTCTTACTTTTACTCTCTTACTCTACTCTCTCTCTTACCCTCCTGCTCACAGCCCTGCTCTGAGCTGCGGCTCGCAGCTCCGAGCAGGGCCCTTTCACCCACGCCCTTAGCAATAAACCACGAGTTCCAACACCTTGCTTTAGAGATCTCTCCATTTGTCCAGACTGTCTGGACCAGCAGCTCCTACACTGTGTAACTTAAATAATTTAAAACAATGTATTGAACTTTTTATTAAAAATAAATAAAGGATGGTTCTGGTTCTTTCCCCTGCGCTTCTGTGCAGTATCTATGTCATTCATCCCTGCTGTATGACTTCTGTTTTTCCTGAAGGGAAGCAAATTATGCATCTATGCAGAAACCATTGCATCCATCTTAATAAACAATTTTTATTGAAATAAAGCATATTTTAACATAGTAACAACCTTAGCATAGAAGAAACCCTATAACAATATTTTTTTTTAGATAAAGGAGCACATTCTAACTTCTAAACATTGATAGCATAAAAAGGAAGAGAAAGTACATACCTATTTCCCAAGAGGATATTTAGAAGAATGATATACAAGTAGCAATGCAAATGCAAATAATGTGCAGAAAGGAATGGTGACAAAGTAAAAAAAAAAAATCTATTGTTTGAATTGCGTACAGCTCTTATTACAATGCTATTTTGCTTGCTTGAAGAATTTTATACTAAGCTGATGTTTCTTTCCACTTCATAGATGCACAGACTACAGAATTACTTTATAAGGGATCTCTACTCCATTCACATTGTCATCAGACCTATAAAAATGTTGGGCAGAATAACTTTGCTCAGTTTATGTTGAAGCATTGTACTGAGCTTTTGAAGGCATGAGTTCTCTTGCTGCCTCACCATCGGTCCAGTGCATGACCACTTCACAGTATCTGTGCTACATTTTCCCATCTGTAGAGTGGGGATAACAAAATTACCTGCTTTCTACAAAAGTAGTAAAAACAAGCAATTTTTAAGGCTGACAAAGACCCTATGAAAATATTTATTGTATTTTGGTGTTAAAAAAAGAAGAAAAACCTTTCAGATTATAACAGCTAATAAAAGCAAATTATTTCTAGGAGCAAAATACATCTTTGTGAGACTGAAGAGTCCACATTTACAGGTTTTTGAAAGACACATGTTTGCATGTGGACAGTGCTTTAACATTGCCTTTTCACTTACAAAAAACTTTAGCATTATTCAATAATTCAGGAAGTGAATCAAGTATAAAGGTGTCAGAGTGAAAATTTCATAGAGGAAGTGACGCAGAGGTCATTAGCCACACCAAAAGTAATCATGCCAAAATTCTTGAAACTGAGTTTTTTCCTGCAGAGAAGATAAAGTACAAGGAATAATTTCTTACTCACAGAATTTTTTTGAGCAGAGATGTTTTTGGTTAAGTTGCTTCCCAAAATTTGGGCAGACTTGGTCAAAATGAGAATTGAACCTGATTTCCAGCTCTGAATTTCTAGCTACTCTCAAGCAGACATATACAGAAATAAGCTGATTTGTTCCTGTAGCTCCGTCTTGCAGCCTAGTGTGCAGTTCAACACACAGCCACAAAAAAGAGCTTTCACTCTTTCTGAAAATATGCCAATGGATAATTTACATGGCAACAAGTTAGCTTCACTCTTCATCTTCAAAGCACTCATCAAGCCTCTACTGCTAGTCCACTTATATTTGTGACAACTTTCTACTGTAAGCAAAATTGTTCCTCTCAGTTTATTTGTGTCACAAACTGGTCGCTGTGAACTGGATTTGTGCTGTTAGAAAATATGAAGTACCCAGAGTGTACCAGCAAAGATGGACCTTACTTGGTAGCTTAGGATGCTTTTACTTGCTCAAATATCCCTTGGGCAAGACTCACCTGACTTTAAATCTCTGGGTAAATGTAGAGAGTAAAACTGTTGCTTTGTAAATTTGCTCCACAAATTACTTGTTCACCAAGGTGCAGAGTTTTCTAACCTCTATTGGCTGGAGACTGTGGTCGGAGTTGAAATTGCTTAAGCTATTGTAATCTTGATTAATATTTGAACTGAGTGCATCTGCCTGGCTCCCACCTGATCTGGCACTGGGAGCTGCGTAGGCTCTGGCCATTGGACTGGGCCAAGCTCCAACTGGAAGTTGGTGGGGTGGAGTACACTGAAAACTGCTTAAAGAGAAAATGATTCTTTAATGGGAAAAGTGTGATTTTTCCAAGTAATTTGACCCGAGTGGAAACAAAGCTTGTCAGAGACTGTATTACGTGAAAATGTTTGCAGAATGATGTCAGTGTGTTAGCACTGTTTGCAGACAGTTGGGGCTTTATTCACAAAAAGGGCACATTTTCACTGCGTGTAGTAGATTCATAAATGAGACTTTCTGTGCACAAGTGAGCTCCATGAAAATACAGCCCTTCCATTTTGAGGAAGACATTTTCTGCATAGATGGGCCAAATTATATTTGTGGCACTCTGAATGCAGGTTATCAAAGGGCATTCCAAGGTTTCTTGTTGAATTTGAGTCCCTCTGAGCAAAGGTATGGAGAGAAGATTGGAATACAGGCTCAAAGGCACTTTCCAAGCATCAGGTGTAGCCCACTGCTCTCACCATGGTGGCTCAGGTCACAGATCCCCCTACCTCTGCCTCCTGTGTCCTTGGCACTTAGTTAGGGAAGTGTGTAAGAAGCAAGGAATGTATGAAGTGATTCGTTCTCAGATATGCTGCTGCGCCTCTGACAGTCTCCACAGCAACCACATCACACAATCCACTCCATAAGACAACTGGAAAAAGATGGCTTGTTGGGGTGTTACCAGACCTTCTAGCTCAGTGAAGTTTTCTGCTGGAGATGATAAACTCAAACACAGTATGGACAAGCAGCAAGCACAGGGTGAGGGAATTGGAGGGGTGCTTTGAAGAATCTGGGTAGGCTGGAGTCAGTCTCAAGGCTGGAGGCAGACAGCCAACCCTCAGTAATATTCAGTCAATGCTCAGCCACCCATGTACACATGAGTGGGGGTCTATGAGTGCAGATTCACACAGGATGGAATTCACAGTGCTGGGCAAGGGGAGGCAGAGGCTACTTGGTCAGCTACAGTCTCGGTCACTTCTTTCTGTGCTCCTACTGTTCTTTGCCTCAAAACCAGCACTAAGGAGCCTGTGGAGGAATTCTTCCAGGAAAATCTTCAGTAAAGCCTTTTAATTTTCTGAGCTGGCCCTTGCTCCCCCCTTTGGGAATGAGGAATGAATATTGCCTGTATCATTTTCAGCTTGCTGCCATCAGTTTCTGTGGAATAAAATAATCCCCTTTCCCCTCAGCTCCAACTTCTCTGAAAAGAAATGATATATAATCTGCAGGTGGTCTGTGGGATAGTCCCTTGCCGGTGATTTCATTTTTGTTGCGGTGCAATATATTGCTATTGTTATTTGCACATCTTCAGTAGTAACATACTAGGGAAATATGGATATTTTTATTAGAACAGGCTGAAGCATCTTAGCATTTGGGAATGATTTGGCTTTATAGTACTTGCTGTGCCACAGGTTCGGTGTACATGTGTGCAAGCACATCTCCAGCAGAAGGTAAAACGTACTTCTCCAGCATCACTTCCTATGGTCTCCCATGCAGGTTCCTATCCTGCACTGTTCACTGGTGTCTGAAGACTGATGCAGTAGTGCATTAAGTGATGTGACTAACAGCTGTCATGAGTTGTGCTGTAAAGGAAAGTGTGTGTAGCAGATTTAAATCCCTCCTTAATGCACATGTATTTCATTTAAAAGTCTGACAAAAAAAAAATCAACATGTTCCTACCCTCACTGTTTAATTAGTTCTTATTGTGTTCATAACCCATTTCCACTTCATTTTTCATAACTGTCAGTTCACTTTTTTTCTTTCCTTGTTTAATTAAAAGCGTTTAAGAGAAATCAGAGCTAGGCAAGGGTGCCTGACTTCCAGGCTTGGGGACCAAATTCTTACTGCATAGGTCAAGTACAGTATAGGCAGCTGCAATGAAAGCTGATCTCTAATAATCTGCCACAGGCTATGATTAAGGGAAAAAAGTAAAGCAAAACTGCCTCGGAACTAATTTCTCCAGCCAAAATTCTTCTTCCTACCTTGTTTTGACTTGTGCCTATTGATACCTGGGTTCATTGCATCAGGACTGTGCAGGAGAGCCTTGGCCCTCTGCTCTCCTCAGATCTTCCTGAAAGACAGTATAAAACAAGCGAAAATCAAACACCTTGAGACCTGCACAGCAACCTCTTGGCAGAAATCGTGAGCCAACAGTCTTCTGACAAAAGCCAAATCCCTTTACTTGTACCTCTGTTCTTGTTGATCTGTGGCACCACACTCATGAAGGGTGGAAGTCTGCTGCCCAACGGCAGTGGTGTATGCCCAGGAGCTGGCTCTGCTTCACAGGAGCCAGCTCTGCTTCACTTTGCTTTCTTTGCCGGGCATCTGAGGAGACCATGTCAGGAACACGCAGGTGAGATTTCTGCCTGTTTCATTAAGAGCAGCTGGTGCAGATGTGGGGGTCACACTGTGCCACAGAGCCTGGGCCCTGGAGCTGAGGGGGCAGCAGAGCAAAGGAGATAACCAATGCTGGGGCCCTGGGAGCCATGGTGGAAGAAAGGGCCTTGGGCTGGGGCAGCTTCCCCACCTCTCCTTCCCAGCGGGACACTGAAAGGTGTCTCCAGACAGCGCAGCCTGCAAGGGGCTCTTAGCCATTGGTAACGGGATGAGCAGCTGTGAGCACAGGTAGCTCAGATAGGCAGGAAGGCAAGCCCAGACTCCCAGGGTGTCCCCCACAGAAAAAGGGTCTCCTCCTCTGTCAATGCAGAGGAACAATGAGAACGGGTTTGCTGGGGGGCAGATTGCAAGGCTGTATTCAGAGGTGGGAGGGAGGGAAAACAATGCGCAAAAATACATTTTTGAAGAGGACAACCATTGCTTTGGATGCAGCTCACTCAGTCCTCCCAGGGAGCAGCTCACACCAGTTTGCTGCCTGACTCCAAGTCTGATTGACTGACCAGTGAAATTGCCTCTGCTGTACCACATATCTCTCTGGTATTGCAGCAGCTGAGGAAAAGATTTCATCTCAGCATCTTGTGAAAAGAAACCTAGGGAGGGATCTTTAGCTACTTTGATTTTCTCCTTCCTAAAATCTGAATGTGCCTGGTCCAGTAATGCTGTCAAAGTTTTGTTGAGTGATAAGGCCAGCAAGAGTTTATTGGCATAGGAGAGGTTTGAAGGATTTGGGGGTGACCAGGATTTAAATATTTTCATTTGACTTTGAGCTCCTCAAAACTAACAAGACTCTAGAGTCAGCACATTTCTTTGACCTCAAAAAATCAATGAAACTGTTACCATTGTAAAGAGCTAAACTAGGACACTACTTGGCTTGTGTATTTTACAGTGAACACTTGTTTTTGTGCCTTCTGCACTGGCATAATTGGGCCACTGTTCAGGTGCATATTGCTCTTCAGGAAGGACACATAAGCATGTGTTTAAGACCTATGAAATCACCGGCCTTTTTTGCCTTTCCTAAATCAACAGGACTTAAGCATGTGCCTAAAGTGCTTTTTCCGAAATGGGGCCTTAAAGAGCTGAGTTAGCTTATCCACCTTCCTATTTAAAAGATGGATGTGGAAAATTTCCCAGATTATACATCTGCTCTTCCAATTTACATTGCGGAGGGTAAGGCTGAGTACAGAGGGAGCAGAAAAGGGGAAAGAAAAGTAAAAACAATCCTGAAGCGGCTGCCTGGCAAAAAGAAAGTGAAACAGCTGCCTGCCAGATTGGGAGGGTTGCACACTGTGTGCACCGTGGCAGGGCCATCTGCACGCCAGGCTTGCACCAGGTGCTGTATTTAGAATAGAAGGAGAGTGCCTGTGGAGAGAAAGCAAACCAGTTTGCAGTCAAAAGGTGTCTAACTTTTCAGTCTAACCTTGATGCTTGGCCTCCATATGATACATTCCTTACTTTTTCCCTGTAAACTCTTGCAATGGTAAGAGAGAGGAATAATGGGTTGCAAAAGGCTTGGTTTTGCTTTTTCTTCCCAGCACTGTGTCTTAGCAGAGCATGGAAGCACAAAGAAAACTCCTGGCCTCTGAAGATGGGAAATTTGGGATGCCCCACAGACAAAAAGATTATTCTGCTACAAGCCCAGCCTTTGCGGAGGAGTGGTGCTTCCTGGGGGTGGCGATGCAGTTCAGGTGCGAGGAGCAAAGGCAGCTCTGTGCCTATGGTTGTGCATGCACTGCCCACAGCCTGCACCTTGGTCCCCCTGCATGGGGAGCCTGCATCCACTGCATCCATGCTGCCTGCATGGCCCAGGTGTGCCAGCCTCCCTGCCCTGGTAGGGAGGACGTGTTTGCTCCAGCTGTCACACCAGTGCATGGGTCAAGCCTCTAGTGAACAAGACATCCTAAGTAGAATGTTTGATCCTCCAGCTTTGACCCTGGCATGCTTCTCATCCCAGACAGTTCCAGCGAAAGCTTTTTTGTTAACTTTCACTGTATTTCCCCCCCATTCCTGAAAATTTTCTTTCAACACAATGAGGATTCGGCTAGTTTTTCACTGAGGCTGAGACAAAATAAAATAGGGACCAATCCCAGTGATGCCATAGTCAGTCTGAGTTCAATGCAGCCTGACAGGGCAAAATGTAATGACCCAGAGTATGAGCAAGAATGACACTCTGACAACTCCTCTGCCCTTAAGCCTGGGGAATTTATGAGCCTTATCTTGGCTGCTAGGCCATTCTTCTCTTCCTTTACTTGTGCTTTACTTCCTTCCTATAACTTTAAAAACTTTATCTGAACCTAGGCTGTTCTTTACATCACATACTCCCTCTTTGATTTCAAAGATGGAAGGGGAAGTTATTTAAAAATAGGTTCCATCATAGGCAGTGTTCCGGCAATTAGGCACGGAGCTAGACCTCGTAAGTACATCTGTGACTCTAAGGGAGGTCAGCATGGTTAGCATGGTTTAACTTTTAAGGCAGAGAAGAAAATCAAACTGGTTCACCATTTATCTAGTGAGAACCACAAAACCCTCTGTATTACTTTCTTCATTTTGTTGTGCAGTTTAGGATTTTGTATTCAGCTTTCCATTTACTCTGACGATGTAGTAGGTATAAAATGGAATTCCAGGGAAGAGCACTCAGTGCTGACAGGGCTGGCTGACATGCTGTGGCTGCATTTACACAGTTCCCTAAGAGTAACCAGAGCGTTGCTCTGAAGACACTTGTCTGTTTGAAGCTGAGATTAAATAGCCAATCTGATCTCCTACTAAATGCCAGCTGGTCTCTTATTGCTCTCTTTTAATTATGCTGACTATGCACTGAAGCTGACTTTCTTTTTGATGCAGTATAAATCACTGAAATCAATGAATGTGTTTCTCCATCCTTTATATTTGCAGTAGCAATGGGTTGTGCAGGAGTCAGCAATTTTAGATGGTAGGCTTCTACACCCAGCACAGGTCACTTGGGAGGGTATTGTTCAAGCCAAGTTTTGCCACTAGTCTGCAGTTTGACTCATGGGACAAATCAGCTCATCTTTTGTGCCTCCGTTTCCCATATGCAACGTAACATTAAGGGCTTTGCAATCAAAGATTGAAAAGCTTCATAAAACAGACATAGGTTATTACTACTTTGCACATGGCACAAGCAGCAAAGAATCAGTCCCAGGGAAACAGCAGAGGTGAGAGCAACACATGGCTATCTGTATGTCATTAGCACTCCCCAGAGCCTCTGGTACTCCCAAAGCTCATAAATGGCAATATGAATGTTTCAAAAGTAACTTTTTAAAAAATGTAAAAGGCTACTTTAATTAAATGAACATATCTTTTCTCTTAGATCATAACCTTGGATCTCAATAAGTATGTTGGGAATTCAGAAGCATTTCAAATAATTTTAAAAAAATAGAGAGTATGATGTTCTTTTATAGTTGGCAATTTTACAGGCTTCTTATATTAAACCAGATTTTCATTTTTTTAAAAGCAAGCTGAAAAGCTTTTGCAATAAGATATTAAAAAGTATTTAGCCTGCTGGATCATCCGTAGCAATGCTTGAATGCAGCCTTTAAAAGAAAAGCAGTGCAAATTTATAGTATAAAGTCATTTGATCTGCTCCCATTTTGTTTGACAGAACAGCATCTTGCAAAAATAAAGGTATTGTGTGTCAATTTATTATTCAGTCTGAATAATAAATAGAAAAATTGATCTTACTTTTTCATTGTTTAATCTACTGCCATCCCCAGAGTTAAGATGATGAGAGCTTGGGCTTGTGGTATAGGCTCAGTCTGAGATGGCAGAGTGGCTTAGAGCAAGCAAGAGAGAGCAGACTAGTTGCCTAGTGCCGTGGAATGGTAGCCGTGGGATGGCAGAGCCAGCTCCTCATGGGATGATCTCGTAGGGCTAGGACAGCACTGAGTGGCCAGGCTGCCAGAGTGACACCCAGCACAGGGCAGGCCCTGCACATGGCTTTGCTCAGTTATGACATCAGCATGGGACATCTTGGGAACCAGAGAAATTCCTCTTTGTCCCCACCCCATACCTCCTTGCCTCCTAGATCTAGAAGATCTGCTGCTGCCAGTCCTCAAAAATAATAGTGGTGAGAAGATACTTGCATCTTTGTCTCCCACTGGAACCATATGGTAGCCCTTTTTGTCTTTCACTGGACCACTGAATAACATGAGACAAAGATCCTCTTGTTGCAGGCAGTAAGGCCCTGTCATCTACATTTGCTTTCCTAATATTTATCTACTTACAAGTTGTCAAACTGCATCCTTTGCTGTGAAAAGCTGGTGGGTATATGTGGACATTTAATACAATATTTCTATGGGCTTCTCCAACTCATCAGGATTCAGGTCTGCACAACACACAGAAAGGAGTGTTAAATTAATAATCTTATACTGTTGATATTTTTCAGGTGACCAGTAGAAGTAAGAGACTTGTCAAGGTGAGTCTTATTTCTAGTTTAATTTTGGCTGAGCACTCTTCTTGTGTGCTCAGGATGCTCTCAAGTATGTGTGGAAATTGAGGTGACTTATTCAGTGCCTATCTTGACCAGGTAAAATCTAATTATACAGTCCAATTTTAATATCTTGCTTAATACCTACTGTTAAGATGTCCAGAGACCTCTCACTACAGACACCAAGAAATTGAAATCAGATTTGGATTATCCTGAAAGGTCTGGTTTCCCACACCATTGCTCCATTAAGTGTACCTTCCCATCATGTACCTCCCTCCTTCATCAAGAGAGGCTTATAAGTTATGGTGCCTGGGACCTCTCTAAAGTCTGAACATCATCTCCAGGGGAGTTCATGCCTCTCTTCTGCTGATAATCTGCTGTTCAGAACACAGATCTTTTTGATCATCTTCAGTCATCAGTTCTTGTTGGTCACTGCCCATCTCACAGCCACTGCAGCAGCTCAATTTAAGAGAGCAGTGACACTGCCTAGATAGGAATCCAACTGCATTACGTGTTTGCTGAACAGCTCTGAAGAAGCTCATCTATAAAAGTCAGCATGTTGGTAAATGGTAGCTAGCTCACAAATAACAACAAAAAGAAGTTGGATCTACAAGTCACTACAAATTATTTACTGTGTCCAGATTCATTTGCAACAATGGGCTTGGGTGCAAGAAAATCTTGAACTTTGGCCAGAAGGCCCTTTTTTCGTTGTTAGCATCTACATCTGCTGCTCCTTTCTTCTAGTGCTACACAGATCTCTTTAATCCCTAGAATGTGTTCCCAATTTCATTGTATTTACATATATGTCTATAGCTTTACTGAAAATACCAGCCTTACTCTTCATCACGTTTCCATGCTGTGTTAGGGTTTTGTTTGAATAATGTCACTTCTCTTGTGCCTGGAAAATTTGGCTTCCTGTGAGGTTTTGGAATTTGACTTCCTCCTTCATATATCCAGTGGGTTTTTAAAACTTTTTCTGTTTTTTTTCCTTCGTCCCCTCCTTTTATTTTTAACTTTGTAGTTCTCTTTTCAGTCTACTAAGAGAAACAAGGATATGTACTGCATACCCTCTGGCTGCCACGTTTAATTCTGATGAAGCCTCAGTATGAAAAACGTACATGAGATTTTGCATTATGCTTGAAGTAGGTGCAAGCCACGCCCCACAGCTGAAGGAGACATCATGGAGGTGCAGGAAGTGGCAGCGGATCACATCTGAAACAAATCAAATCCAACCAAACAGAACCAAAAGAAATCTAAACCTCTTGTATCTGATGTTTTAATGTTTGATTGCTGTGGCCAGAGCTAGTGTCACTCCATGCAGACTCCTGGCCAATGCATTCCCAACAGCAAGCGCTGCTGGTTGCAAGCTAGCACTCAGGAAACAGTGCTGATTCAGTGTCCCCCAAGGCTAGCCTGTGCCTCATTAAGAGATAAAGTCCAGAAGCCGAGCACTCATGTTAAACACAAGGCTGTTCTCTGATATCTGACAGAGGCAGAACAACAAAATCTGTCCCAGGGGCGCCAGAGCCGCAGCCCCAGTGTGTGCTGGTGACCCCCGAGGCAGAGGTGCCTGTGCCATGCGCTGCCCTCTCCTCCCAGCTCCTGCTGGAAAAGGAGCGAGCTCAGCCAGGTGCCCGTGTGAGCAGAGGGCACCCAGCATTGGCACAGGAGTGCTCCGAGTCCCGCCCCAACGCAAGAGGCTTGGCTTGAGAACAGGCTGCTTCCCCACGTTCCCCTGGCTGAGCCCCCAGCGAGTCTTCTCCTAATTCCCCAAGTGAGGAAGGGCAATGAATGTTGTATCCCACACGAAACCTTTTTTTTTTTTTCTGTGGTAGGGCTTTTTCACATCAGGAGTTGCACACGCAGACTCCTGGGAGTGGGTTTTCTAAGTGTGCAAAGTCTCCAAAAAGACCAGTGCCAACAACTTCTTTAGAATTCAAACACATATTATGACAATCATGAGAGTATTTCTTAATATGTTTTTTTCCTGTTGGTACAGTAAACATAAAATATTTTTGTCTGCATGATCTTAAAATTTTACACTTAAAACAACTATGTTGTCAGAAAAGATACCTGACTCATCCCTCCAGGAAAATAATGACTAATCACAGCTGGTAGTGAAAAAACCCACCATCCCAATTTTGTGCGAAACTACTGACCCAAGATTCGTGGAGCACATATATAACTTCATCCAACTGATGGGAGTTTTCCCATGTTTTACCACAGAGATTATGAGGTAAAGGTAGATTAATATTTAAAAAATATTATCAACATTTTTTCACATTAAAAATCAACATATCATACTACATTTCATTCCCTTGAAGTTTAAATAGGAACTCAATTTTCCAAACTCAAAAGAAGCCATCCTGCTTCTGTGGTTGAACAGATCTGTTGCATCAATTCACCATGGACATCCACTTGATTTAGTTGAAATAACACTTATAAAGTAATAAATGTTTAGTTTAAGAGAATGCTTAATGAACAAAGTTTATTACTTACTGGAAAATCATTGAAATTGAAAGCCACATATATTTACATAAAGTATGTGGCATCTGAAAGAAATCCAAAGAATTTTGTTATTAATTTCCTGTGTTGTTTACATGTGTTAGAGCTATGTTTATTCCAGAAGAATCACTCACCAGGAGTGATAGAAATCAAAGTGCAAACTAGTTTATTTTTCTCTGTAACTTATTAAGAACAGCAGCAGATTTTTGTGCTAGATAGATGATATGCAACAGACACAGATATTTTTCATCAAATATATACACAATAAATGAGAAAATAAAGCAAAGAAATGTGCAGTAAAGTGAGTTTTTTATTAAACTAAATAAAATAAAAAATTAAATACCATTTTTGCAATCCTGAATTTTTTCTATTAATTCCAAAAAGGTATTGAATAAGTCACAACACAATTTACAGTGCAATATTAAGTATATGTTTCAATAACCAAATTCTTATACAATGAAGCACTAATCAAGATAATAGAAACATCAAGTGTTTCATTATGCTTTCTTAAGAACATATGAATTAAAAAAATCAATATAAAACTGCCTTAACAAATCAAAGACAGTAGAGTCTATAAAGTCTTCTTTTAAAGCTGGAAAGGAACATGTATCTTTATGACAAGTTACAATATGTTAAAATAATTTCTCATTTTTCACATTTGGCGTGAAAATTATCCTTCATATTTCTTAATCTCAGACCATCTCCCCTTAGTTTTGGCTTGACTGTAGAAAGCAGCTGGCTTTTTAAAACCAGCTATGAAGGAAGTTATTCATGTGCTTTCCTTAGCTCCCAGTCCTAACTCCTCAGTCCTTAAGTCTGCAGAATCTTCCTTGAAGGGAGTTTTGCTACAGACTAAATACAACAGCGCAGGACTGGTTTGATCCACTTGTGGGCCTGGAACAAAAAAAAAAGAAAGAGAATAACGAGTGTGTGCCTTTTCCAAGAGTGCATACTGTAAGTCTTGGAACCTGCACTTGCTTGTTTTAGTAAAGGCAGATATGGCCAGGATTGAATCCTTGAAGGATGAGTCTTCTAACACCAGATAAATAAGTTATATTTGAGTTTTACTATGCAATATGTGGAATCCCTATTTTCTTCATCATCTGCCAAATGTTTCTGCATTTGGAGTTTGTCTTGCAACAGCTCAGATACTCTGACAGTGTAAGGATGGAGTCCTCACACCACCCGTGTAAGTGCAGCAATGCCTCTGCTACCAAATGAGTGGCCAAGTGCTCCAGCCTCTGCACGTGCAAGTGAGACATGATGGGGATGATGCACCCACCCTCCCAGGACAGCTTGGAAGCATGGATCTCTGTTCCCAGGGAGAAATAAGGATTTTGGTCCTGCCTGGGGTGCACAAGCCAGAGCCAGCTTCAGAGCAGAGGCATGGGGGCTCCAGATCCCCATGGGAGCCGTTTGTGCCTCCTTGGAGCAGCCTCTGTGGTACCCTCTGCACAGGGAGCAGACTCGCTGTTTTCAGCCCTACTGCCCTCCAAACCCAACTCTGCTGTGGGAGGTTTAACACATACTTAATGAGGACTATGTGTGTGCATACATATGGATGTGTGTATATCTGTCTACACATGCACACAATATAAATTAACTAAACATGTTACTAGGATACATCAGGAAAACCACATCCAAACAAAGAGTCCAGCATGGAAAAAGCTATTAAAAGATCCCAGCATTTTAGCTTGTTGTGTATAAGAATAAATACTATTACAGGATACCAATTTCACATTTCATTCTTTTCCTAATGCATTTACAAGAGGTGTTGCCTTCTGGGGTTAAAGGAAATATTGCAAATGAACAAACCCAATTCTGATCTTTGCAAATAACATGATGCTCATAATTTAATTGCCCACCTCAGGAAAACCTGATGATGAGCTCCATGGCTAAAATGAAGTGTATCAGCCTTTTTTTTAAATGTCCAAGAGGCCTCAACATGACCCTGAGCTCTGCCTTTAGAGCTTTTAAAAGAAATGCAGGAAAGAAGAATTGTTGTGCTCAAGATCAGAATACCCTCACACAAGCTCAGTACTGAAAGATGAAGATAGGCATGAAGTTTACAATCTCCTTTTCATCACAATTTTCATTTAGACTGACTAGTTGGCCTAAATAATTTTACTCCTTCATCTTAAATACAAAGACCCTGATGCCTCCTGTACTACTTCACCCAAACTCTGCACTCTACACATGAAGATGTGAAGACAGCAAATCAGCCAAGGAAGCAGAAATGTGCAAGCCAGGTTTCTATAAGAAAAAAAGATCTGGACTGTTAAAATCATTTTTAAGAAGAAAGATGTGTTGCAAATGCGGACTCTTAGCACTAAGTGATACAGGCCTGTGACTTCCCTGGGCACCTGGTCCCCATGCCTCAGATGACATGATGCTCTAAGAGTTGGGATATCCACTATACTCAGGCTGGTAACGTGCAATTTCTCTGGGCTAGACCAAACGTGCTCTCCCCAGACACTCTGAAGTGTTAGGGCACGTAATTAAGTGCTAATTTAAATGGCACTAGTCATGTAACTGAAAGTCTATGATTTTTTTTTCTAGTAATGGTTTTCTAAACTGGAATTCCTCTTGGAACTGACTTTGAAGTCAGGAACAAGCCTCCCATTGGGTTTAATGCAAAGAGAATCAGCCCTCACTGGAGGATTTTAGTGGAGCAGAGAAAAACATTTTTCCTGTTAAAAGATTTTCCTATTAGTACAAACACATAAAAGACTTTTCAAAGTTATAGTGTTAAATATTTTAATGTCTTGCCAAACCTCATCAATTCTCATTGTTTAGCAAAAATGGCACTGACACTGAGTTGCTAGCTATGGCATTTTCTGCATATTAAGATCAATAATATGCTTTACAAGGAATAAAGGGTTGTCTAATGAAAAAAGTATTTTAAAAGTCAGGACAATTCCAACGGCTATGAATGATTATAAATTATGTGGTTATTTTTATGGGGGTGGGGTAGCGGGTGATTAAGGCCTTGGGCACATGAACCCTCCTTCCTCCACTTTCTTTCCTTACCAGAAATTGTCCTTCCCAAAACCTCCCCTTATTATCAGCTATGTGAATTCTAGTTTTGATTGCCAGTGTAAGGCACTATGTTTTCTGTTTCAGCATCAACCCTGAGTTCTTAAAATACTTATTGGAATGAATGTCTTTGACAGGCTTTAGTGATGGCAGGATTTGGTTCAGAATGAAGATTTGGTTTCAGTTTGGTTGGCTCAAAAATTTGGTTCAAATGTCTCAAAAGTTGTGCTTTTTGGACTATATGCTCTACTATTCAAGCAGCCTTGGCAGATATGAGGTGCATGGGTTTGGGGCTTTTGAGTGCCTTCATTCTAAGCACTGCAGATGCACATTCAAAGGCCCCCTCACCTGTGCTGAGTTTGTCCTGGCTCCACAAAGACTGTACATGAGGCCAGACTAAACCACTTTATATAACCCAAAGTAAGCAGTCCAGTTTGGACCTTTTCCAAAGCATTGACTGCTTCAGACTGATATATCAGAGGCTTAAAAACCCTCCCTTCTTTTTTCCCTTGGGAACAAAATCTTCCATTACTTTCCCGCAAACATCTAAGTGTTGCCTAGATGTGTCAGGAATGTCTATGCAGCTCAATGGCTTTTAGTTTTTTCTTGCATTGAGGTGATGGAAAATAAGTATTTTTAACCAGAAACTGAAAAACACTTTCTTAATATATAGATATGAGGCTTTGGGGGCCTTATTCAGTTCCTTAGGAGGGTTAAACTTCTACTTCTCACTCTCTGTAACAGCATACTGATGTCAGGGTAGAAGCTGTTCCGGTGTTGCCACAGGAGAAGGGAAGAAGGACTGAATCGTCCATCATGATATGGAGATTAGTGCAGCATCAAGAGAAAGAGGGCTATTTCTTATCCCTGTCCTTTAGATGCCTGATATAATGTAAGGTACACACCATGGTTATGGGAAATGTGGCTGTGAATTCCCCGAAGCAGAGAGATTAGGAAAATGGACATGGCTAGGTCCTTCAATACCTGCATGACTAACAACCTGCTCTTAGAAATGGGGCTGCTGATGCCACTGTGTTTTTGTGCAGATTCCTGTTTGTGTGAGCATGGATGACATGTGCACTGCCAGAACAGGCTCTTTCAGGGAGGAGACAAGGCTTTGCCTGTGAATCCTGATGGGATTAGGTGTGAGATACACACACAGCCCTGTCAAGACCAAAATGCTTCAGTGCATGTGTGGAGCAGAACTTCAGGCATCTTAGTGGCTTCCCTGGATCCGGGGGAGTTACTTGGTAAAGACATGATGATATGAAAAAGATAGTCTAAATTTAAACACCAGATTTCCACCCAATCCCCAGTGTTGTTCTGTTTGTGAGCTGGGCTTGTGTCCCAGTTAAGTAATAGGAGCTTCCTAGGTGTAGACGGCATGAAGGATTGCAGAGGCTCTTCCTAAATGCTGTGTCTTGGAATCTCTGCAAAACTTAAAGTTTTACTCTAGATTTGTTATGGCAATGAGAAATGAGTACACATGTACATATGTAGCATATATTGTAGTGTACTGCAATATGTTAATCGATGCTCACAAACAGATTGATCTTTTTTTTTGTAACCTCTCAATAAAACACGGTGTGAATTAATGAATTTTTAAAAAAAATATATAGAAACAAATAGTCATTAAAATGTGTTGCAAATTCCTAGTTTCCTCCTAAATCAGGGCTTTATTTAAAATGTTACCTAAAATGTTTATAAGATTTTTTTGAATCCTCATGCAGAACCAAATGGTCTTAATTCCATTCATCACCTCCTATCTGCTCTCCGACAGTCCACAACCATAAAATCCTTCTCCATTTCCCATTACAACTGATGTTAGGTGACTCCAGACCTTGGTAGATCATATGATAAGTCACATGCAGTTATTAAGCAGGTGTTAAGGAATATCCATGAGGTTCTTTGACTTGAAGTAGAGATATTTGCTAGGTTTGGCTGAACTAGATGTTGGCTGGAGGGATGTAGATGCAAAGAAGGTGAGATATTGATTGCAAGGGATGAGTTTGGAAGTGGTCTTTCGGTTGACACCTAATTTGTACAAGAAAGTAGCAGGAGATTAGTTTAATCTGCAGAGGCCCAAAAAGATAATTAGAACCACCCCGGATGACAATGGCTACTAATTTGCTGCAAGTCACTGTATCCCCATGGAGGGAAAAAAGGAAACTGGCAGCTCCCCTGGCCCACTTTGAGAAGCTGTATGTATTCACAGCTCATCTCTGTAAGTCCCTGCTGCTTCTCTATGGTCCCGTGAGGGTGCTGGGGAGTCAGGTCTGATAGGGTAGAAAAACGCCAGGAAACACGTTTCGACAGAAAAGCCTTGCGAGCCTCCCATGTGTGCTCCACATTGTCTATCGCGTGCCCTTTGAAGTCGGGTTTGGCTCGTGGGAAGGCATGAGGCCAGACCCTCATCCCGGGAAGGGCGGTGCCAGCCCCACACACCCATCGCAATGACAGATGACACCGTACAATCCCAGGTGAGAATCCAACCCATTCCCGCCACACAAGGCAGCCTTTTACGTTTTTTCCTTCCTTTTTCTTACCCTTTTTCTCACACCTTTTTTTTCTCTTTTATCTTTATTTCACTTTTAAATTTTTCTTTCTTTTAGCAATTTTTTTCTTTTTATTTTTCCTTTTTTTCCTTGTCTTTTTCTTTTTTCTTCTCTTCTTCTTCTTCTTTTTCTTCTTTTTCTTCTTTTTCTTCTTTTTCTTCTTTTTCTTCTTTTTCTTCTTTTTCTTCTTTTTCTTCTTTTTCTTCTTTTTCTTCTTTTTCTTCTTTTTCTTCTTTTTCTTCTTTTTCTTCTTTTTCTTCTTTTTCTTCTTCTTCTTCTTTTTTTAAATTATGTTGGGGTTTTTTTTCTTTGACTAGGAGTTTGGTGTGTTTCTCGCGGCAAATGCGGTTCTTTTCTCCCCGAATGAAGCACGATCTCAAACTGCTGTCTTCCCGGGGGACGTTCCCGGCCTCGTACCTGCTCGCACCTGGCCTGAAAAGCAATCCCCACTTTCCTGCGAAAAGGATGCGCTGCTCAACACTCTGAGCTTCCAGCTCCCTGGCTGCAGGGGCTCGGCAGCTCCCTCTGCCTTGCTCTGCCTCCCTTCTCAGCTCTTCGTGCAAGACACAGACGGGAAAATGTTAATGATCAAAACGGCGGGGGTTCCTCTCCTCTCCTCTCCTCTCCTCTCCTCTCCTCTCCTCTCGATATTATTTTTATCCTTTCTTTTAACTAAGTGAATGAGTCAGGTCTGAAATCATTGTTCTGATATGTTACACAGTGACTTCATAGAAGATTATTAAAGGAGGGGCAGACGTATGCATTTATTCATTATTTTTATACACCGCAACGTACAGTTATAGGAGAAAAGAAAATAAATCGGCAAACGCCGATTCTTTTGTAAGGAGGTTCTCTTATAAGGAGGTTTTGGAAAGCTCTGGACTGTGCCAAGCGAATTTTAGAAACGAATTTAAGGCACTTGAGTAAGTTCTGCAAAAAGAACACCAAGAAAAAGCAGCCTCGCCTCTAGGCAGTGCACCGAGGTGAGATCTCATCCTGTTTGTCTGCTGTCAGCTGGGAGCTCTCTCCTTCAAACTTTTTTTTCTTTATTTTAACTTGGGCCCTGATGGGAGGTTTGGTATCTGCTCGTAAGTCCAGCCAGCTCTTGCATCCTCTGATAAACGAGATAGCTTTCTGCCGGGAGGCGCCGGAGGTGACACCGTGCTGCCTCTCAAACCAGGCACTCGTGTCTCACTGCCTCACCTCGGCCGAGCGCGGGGCAACGTCAGGGAAATCCTGTCCCTTTCCCACGGGATCAGGGCGGGGGGCGGTGCCACAGCTCAGCCCTGGGAGGGGGAGCCTGGCAGACCCCTCAGCGAGCTCCACATCCAAAGGACACTTTTATCACACCCCATCACCCCATATCGCACGTCCCATGCTGCTGTATCAGCAAACCGGAGCACGTCAGTAAAGTTCCCACCTGCATACATGTTCCCACCATTTATGCATACATGTTGATATGTGGTTACATTAATGTTGTATATTTGTGTATGATTTTATATTTTTAATATGCAAAATATGTATTTAAATAACCCTCACTTTGTGCTGCTTGTAGATCTGCAAGCTCATGAAACAAATGAAGGGAAATTGCGGGACTAGCTCTCTGTTATTTAAAAAGGTAACTTAATATATATATAATATATTTATATATTATATTAAATATATAAATATATATAGAGTATATAAATAATATATATTCGACTGTAATAATATGTAGCCGTGGAATGGGGTGTTAACCCCTTAGGTGCGGCAGAGATAAGATGCACAGCTACACGGTCATTTCTCATGACAGGAAAGAGAGAGAGACAAGTTTATTCAGAAACACACTGGTTTTTATAACATGACTCGCAACTCCAAGGGTAGAAAAAGATGAGTGGTTCAGAGAGAAAACACCTCGTTCCCAGGGCCTGGTCGCGCACACAACAGGTGTTCTATCTTGTTATTAATTCCTCTCTATTTTGACCAAGTTATCATTTTGGGAGAGATTTTCCCTGGCCTTCAGCTGGACCAGTTTATCAGGCTGGGAACAGAGCTGAGAAGCTCCGGCCTGAAATATTTTTCAGGCTGTAATTTCTTACTTTCTCAATATGTGTATCTCACAATAATTTATCATGGATTAATGGTACATGTGCGTGTACGCACACGCGGGAAGGAGCCACGCCGCCCAGGGAAGCACCTGGGGCAGGGGGTGGGAAGGGAGATGTGTTTGATCCCACCGCTGCTGCTCGGCTGGGTGCGATATTCCGCTTTAAACACGAGCTCGGTTCCTTCCCATCCTGCCTGCAGTGCGGACGGCAGCACACTGCCCTCCCCGCTCCCGGGAAGGGGAACAGGAAAGCCAATGTGCCCTGCGGGCGGGGGCGGCCCGGCTGAGGGGCACACGGGGCGTGCGGGAGCCTGCGTCCTGCTGGTGCCGCCTGCCACCTGCCCCGCCTAAGGCGGGGAGCTGGCAGCCGCGGGCAGCAAGCGGTGACAGCTCCCTGCGGGTCACAGCTGCTGGGAAGGCCCTCCCTGGACACCCGGCTGCCGTGTCCGCCGCTGTCGTGCTCGAGTCTCAATGCTCTCAACCTCGTCCGCAAAGAGCATCCTTTCCATAAAGATCCTCCCAGCTCTCGGCTTGTGCTATTTGAATAAATGGTACCACCGAGATGAAACCCACTCATCGTAGGGGTGGTTTACTGTTTACACCTATCCCAGGCCGGGAGAAGAGACCATTGGTAGTCACACCTGAGCGGCGAGGGCATCTGCATGGCTTGTGTAGACACCCCAGCGCAGGTCCCTCAGTTTTGACCGGACTTAGAGGCCTGCCGAGGCCTGAAGAACGTGAGGGAGGAGGTGGCCCTATCCTATACGGACATCCGCCCTGCTGAGATGGCCGAGAGCGTGGAGTGCTTGGATCGGACTGGGTGGATACGGGGAGGCACTGGGACCAGCGGGCGATGGGGAAAGCAAGGAGAGGTGGGAGAGCTGCCCCTTGGCGAGCACAGCCCGGCTGATGCAACCCGGGTGAGGCCCTGCCGGCCCCAGGAACGGCGGGGAGAGGCTGCAGCCGGCCAGGACCTGCCTGGGGGGGGTGTGCGTGTCCCGGGCAGGGACAGGGCAGCCGGGGAAATCGCGTCCCTCGCCTGGAGTCAGCCTCTCATTCCCGCCTGGGAGTGAACCTGTGCCCCGGGAGCTGTCCTGGCACCGCAGTTTCTCCCCGTGAGGAACACTCCGGAGCCAGTCCGCAGCGCGTTTTCCGTCGGTGAGGGAAAAAGCCTAATCAGAGTTGTGCAGTGTCCCGCCAAGTGCACATTACCGATGGATTTCCCTTTCCCGCCACAAGGCTTTAAAAGGATTTGAACGGAGAGCAAACGAGAAGCTGAGGGATGCTGCTAACCTTACAAGGCTGAGAGTGTTCGCCGGGGGCTGGGGACAATATAGTTGAAGGTACATCCCGCACACGTGGTGCCCACCGACCTGGTGTCACAACCTTCCCCAGCATTACTGCAAATTAAAGCCTCATTATGAGCTGAGGGGTGCAAGAAGAGGCACATCCCTATGCCTGGAGGGTTGGAGGAGAGCACGGCAACTCTGGACTCCAGAGATGCTCTCACTTTACGCTGGGGCTACGTTCTTTGTTTTGTGAAGACAGACACGCCGGACAAATCCCTTCAGGCTCTGAATGACAGCCTTCATGTCCCACTGCTGGGAAGACTGGGCACGGCTGGCCTGACCTCCGAACACTACCTAGTTAGGTTTTCTGGGTGAATTTTGTGCTTGTCGGAGACAAGTGCTCTTGCTGCGAGCTGGGGAGACCCCAGCCGAGCCGTTTTCCTGGGGATGGTGTTTGCAGGTTTGGAAAGGAGAGGCAAGACGTCTCACCCGGCATTTTCCAGCTATTACTTCAGTGGGAAAATAGAACGGGAAATGCTCCCCCGATCGGCTCTTTCCTGCGGCGCGCGTTCAGTTATCACATCGTCTCTGTGAGTTCAGGGAAAAAGAGGCCCTCTCCCTGCCCTTGGCCTTGCGGGGTGAGCGGAGGCACTGGGGTCAGGTCAGCTACCGCCAGAGCGGAGCGGAGCGGCTGCTGCCCTCGGCCCTCCCCTGGGGCACCGCCCGCCGGCCGGGACGGGCCGGGGCGGTACCGGCTGCTGGCGACCGCGGAGGGCGGCGGCTGAAAGGTGCGAGGCTAAACCNTTTATATATATATATATAGATCTATTCCGGTTTTTTTATACATCCACCCTCCTCGCTAGCCCCGTGTGGCTTCCCTGCCGCCCGGAGGTGCTGGTTGCAAAACCCAGGCCGCATAGCTGACCCCCAGCCAGCTCTCCACACCGTGAGACTGGCATCTGAAATATTACCCGGGGAGCTGGAGCGGCTCCGGCAGTATCGCCCCTCTCTTCCCCGAAAGGTATCTGGGGAATCCTTCCCCTCCCTTGCCCGCCGAAGCCCTTTCAGAGAAAGTCAGCCCGATGTATTAGCCTAAGTACGAAGCATCCGCGGAATTTCCACCGGGGAAGAGAGCCCTTCCCGCGGGCTGGCGGCTCTTCCCGCGCTGCCGCCCGTCCTGCCGGGGGCTGGGGGCCTCCAGGCGCAGCCCCCGGCCGGGCGTACCTTTAGGCATGGAAGCGTTTAGCGGTTTCGGCGGTATTAACTCCTAACAGGGTGTGAAAAGTATTGGGGATTGAAAAAGCTGTGGGAAAGTGGATTCTTTCCAAGTCAGGCGGGCTGGAGCTTTCCTCTACTCTACTGGCGGACACCTTGCGCAGCTCCTGCCGCAGGGCCCCCCGAGGAACAGCGCCTTCCTGGCGGCTGGGAGCCAGACAGCCCGGCAGGTGCGATGCCCCTCGCAGCTTGACCGTGAGCTTCTTTAGGTGGAAAACGCGGCACCGCGTTTGCCACCAGCCTGCTCACCCCGTCACCCTGCCAGCTCCATGTCGCTCGGTGCGGGAGATGCCGCTCGGTGGTAGCTCTTCAGAAGGGGCCCTGGCCTCGCCAGGTGATGTCTTCCCATCTTCTTTTGCTCCGGGAGCGGAGGCTGGGCCCTGCTCTGCCTTCAGCCGCTGCGGCACCACACCCCTGCGCTCTTTCATCCCAGCCCCGCCGCCGCAAGCGGCTCAGCGGCGTAGGCACTGCCGGGCTCACAGAGGCACCCGGAAAAAAGGACTGTTCTCCCAACAACTTCTTGTCGGTTTTTACCTCCTTTCTAAATTTTTCACCAGTACATCCGGGATTTTTTAAGTATGAACGGTCCGGAAAATGACCATGGTGCAAATATTTCAGACCTGATCAATTTGAATCAGCCGTTAACACTTGTTCTAATCAAAGTGGATATTCACACCGCTGGCCCGGCCTCCCCGAAGGAGCATTACGATATGTAGCATATGTCCAAATTCAAACTCTACCTTCTCCCGGGGGGGAGGTAGGGGCGAAAACATGTAAGTTGGAAAAAAAATCTTAAACCTCGGGGCCACAAAAAACAAGAATAATGATGATGATAATAATAACAACAATAATAATAACGATTGGTTCCTCCTCCCCATAGAAGACAGGGATGGCCGAGAGTCACCTTCTGATAAGCTGCGCTCGCCCTGACCGTGGCTGCCCCGGGGAGGGAAGGCAGCTGCAGGCTCCGGTGCTGCCGGCCTGCTTCTGTCGCCGCCCGGGCTCCCCGCTCGCCCAGCGCCGCCCCTCGGGTCGGGGGACAGCGGATCCCGGTGGTGGTACCCGAGTGCGGGACGGTGGAACCTGCAAAAGCTCCCCGGAGGGAGCGGTGCAGGGCGAGCTGCTGGAGAGGGAACCGAGCGTCGCATCGCTTACCTGACTTAGGCAAAATACACAGCAAGAAAAACCCTTCTCTGGGAAAAAACAAGTACGAATCCTCCTCAAGCACTCCCGAAGCTGCTTCCCGAGTGACGCACTTGGCCAGCGGAGGGGAAAGGCACCACTGGCGGCGGCTGATCCCTCCCGAGCAGAGCGGGAGCGGCCGCCGCGTCTGGCTCGCTCAGCGGTCCCGAGAAACCCCGAGATAAAATGCCAGGCTCCTTCTGTGGAGAAATCAATTTCTAAGCATCAGAGAAAGGTTTTAAACAAATAAACTGAAAAAAAAAGCCCCCCTCCGACCGGTGATTGAGAGACAGTTAAAAATAATTGCCTCTGTTAAGAGACAGGAGACCAGGTTACAGGGAAAACTACCTTCTTTCAAAGCCCGCTAATGGCCATACGATTCATTAGGTTACTTAATCCTAATAACCTTGCTAGCATCAGTCCCGGTGACCCAGCCCATTAAGCACCACCAGCGAAACCCTATAAAACAGGCAAGGGGAATGTCCAACATCTGAGCACATTTATTAGCATTATGTTCCTGAGATAACATGCCCCCGGCTCCCCTGCATACTGCTGCGGGCAAGTTGGGGAAAGAGAGAGCTCTGTTTTCGGAAGGGCTGAGCACAGGACCAGGACTCCGTGAGGCGGACGGCTGGTCCCACCGTCATTGTCATTCACGGACTCCCGTTCTCTCTGCTTTCCTCCCCCGGCCCCCGTCTCTCCAGCCAAACAATAGCTACATTTGTGGAGAGCATTTTTTCCTTCTGATTAAACCCAGGCCAACAAATGGCAGCCAGAACGAAACAAAACGAAGATAGTAGCATTTCGATCATAAACGGGAGTTAACAACTTAAAAAAAAAAAAATAGGGGAGGTGGGGGTGAGAGACAAACGTCTCCCTTGCCCCGAAACGTGCTAGTGAGTCATTGCGGTATCATCCTCGGTGAAGAAGTCGGCTGTGGGGGAGAGATGGAAAAGGGAAGTGAGGGAAGCAGCAAGGCCGGTTCCTCCCGTGCCTTCCAGAGCTGCAGACAAACCGGACGCCTCCCCGGCATCTCCCTGTCCCAGAGTGAGGTCTCTGTAATTTACGACACGCGAGTTGTTACGGTATTTGCCGCTGCTCGGAGCGGGGCTGCTCAGGGAGCAGGCACATTCAAGCCATTAGAAGAGAGAAGTGCTCTCGCTAGCCGGGGAGGGACCTCTCCCAGCGCGGCTGTCACCCCGTTTCTCCGGCCCTCTCCGGGCAGGCTGATCCACTCCGCTCCCGGCTGGAGATGGCTCCCCGCGGCCGGAGTGAAACCCCTCCCAGTATCTGCAGAGGGACAAACCGTCTCCAGACTTTGACTGTCTACAATCCCCCTACCAACACTTCTTTATTTTTCCTCTCCATTTCTAAAGAAGAATGTGCCCAGAGGCAGCGGGATGACGTTGTTGGCACGCTGGCCCCGCGTTAAGAGATGCCGGCCCTGGGTAACAAGGGCTCCCGGCGGACACCGGTCCCAGGCTCCCGCCGCTGCCCACCCAGGCAGCAGCCAAGGGGCGGGCGGCAGGAGCCGCCGGGACAACGCCCGGCTGAGCCGAAGGTGATCAGGCAGAGTTCAGCCTCCACAAAGAGCTGACGTGATCCCTCGCTATTTTCGCAATAGTTTTAATACGCTGGCAGAGATGAAAGAAAGAGAGGCGGCGGGGAGGGAAGCGCAGAGCCCTGCCGAGCTGCCTATTCCCGGTGCTGCCGGCTCTGCAGAGGGTTTGCCGGTGATTAACCCTGAGGACTGATCCTGCAAGCCCTCTTCCCCTGGAGAAGCGTCCGGCGCGCCGACTGCTGCGCCGCAATGGGGCTGGGGGAGAGGTGCGCCCTGCACCCCGTCCCACACCTCCGCAACTGACAGTTTAACCTGTTGTTAAACGCTTTTGTCTCTATTTTTTTGTTTGTTTGTTTTTCCTCAAGGGCTTTTTCAACTCATAAAATGTTGCTCTGGCTTGGAACTTGTCATAACAGGAGCCTGCTTTATTTATTGGGTTATTTATTTATTTTACCAGCAACGATATCCCGAACACAGTCCGGTTGAAAGAAAGAGTTCTCAAAAAAAGGGGAAAAAACAGGGCGGGAGAGGGGGGGCAGTAAGAAAGAGAGAAGCAAAACAGAAGGGAGAGAGGGAGAGGGTGGAAGAGCAAGACACAAAGAAAGCGAGAGATAAAGAGGGAAATCTAGAAGAAAGCAAGAAATGGAGAGAAAACAAGAAAGCAAGAGAAAAAGCAAGAATGCAAGCAAGAAAGAATGAACAAAAGAGGGAGAAAAAGAGAACGAAAGAGAGAATGAGAGAAAGAGAGAAAGAAAGAGAGAAAGAGAGAAAGAGAGAACGAAATAGAGAGAGAAAGAGAGACAGAGACAGAGAGAGAGAGAGAAAGAGAGAAAGAGAGAAAGAAAGAGAGAAAGAAAGAAAGAAAGAAAGAGAAAGAGAAAGAAAGAGAGAAAGAAAGAAAGA
>VWZS01001012.1:4321-15129 GCA_013397075.1 Rhabdornis inornatus | reverse complement strand
AAAAGAAAGAAAAAGAAAGAAAGAAACCCACACATGCCAGCTTTTCAAAATTAAAACAAGAAGCCCCGAACTATTCATTTTGGTATTAATATTATTTAACATTAAAAACTCCGGGAACTTCAAACAAACTTCTTGCAGGGAAAAGAAAGAGAAAAGAACTATTCTCTGGAAACCATTTGTTCACAGCTCGAACTGTGCCGTTTTGGCTTAGAAACAAAACTCGAGACGCCCAACCCTGTCCCTCCTCCCCCCAGCATATATCTTTTCAACACACATTTTAAAATAAATATCCTTACGAGTCCTTCCAAAACGCCTCCTTGTTATGAATTGATAGGACACAACATACCCCAGCTGCGTGCCTGGAAGTTGAGATTTAGCCCTTTAAATGCCAGGACAACATCTGGGGGGAAAATAATTACGGCGGCGTGGCCCCCTCCTCTGGGTGCCGCCGGCGGGGGGCGGGGGCGGCGCCGCCCGGTGCGCGGGAGGTGAGCGGGGGCTCCGCGGGCACCCCCGGGTGCCACGGCAGCCCCGCGGGGCAGCAGGCGGCCACTCGGTGCTCCGGGCGCAGGTAACCCCAGGAAAGAGCCCCCAGCTAGGCGAAGGAGAAAATGGTACTTTTTCCGACTCTCCCCGCAAGCTCGTTGAATTTTACCGCGCTTCTCGTCCTACTGCTCAGCAAGTCAACGTAAAAAGCATATTCAGTATCTAGTTTGCATTGAATTTAACAAAATAGCGAAAAGGTTTCCAGGGATCTCCTCGGAGGTGTCTTGCTTGGAAAACACGGGTCGAACCGGCACGTTTTTCGTCCCAACATAAAATTAGTTCTGTCTCCAAGATATTTTCGTGGACGTTTACTTAGTAAAATTTTCCCATAGCTCTTTTGTCCCAGAAAAGTGCTTATCATTAAAATAAAATCGCAGGAAGAATTTACAGTGTGCTCTTCTGTTTTGGGGCTTGCAACAGGTGTCAGAGCTCTCTTCAGGGAGAAGAATATATACATCTTTCTATATATATTTATATACACACGTGTATGTTTGTGTAGACCATTAAATAAAATAACCACTTTGCTTTAAACAAAAAAGAGGAAAAAAGCAAAAGAAGAGTGTTACCGTTTTAAGCACCTTCTATGCTTATACATCTTACACTCAAAATACATTATACGATCTTATCATGTTTCAATCGCTATTTTCCTGTCGGTTTTAATGAGATGCTGTAGTGGGAACCATCGCCACCCATCTTTAATAAGATGTACGCTTTTAATCTTATGTTTAGGTACGTCTTCTCAGGGTTGGACAAGTAAAAAATACATTTGTTTTCAAAAATAAGAAAGACGCGCGAATAATGGCGTTGCGAATTACGTAAGACTGTGCACATATATTATGATGATCGGCCATCACAAATAAAAAGTATGATGAAGAACCACATGCTTGAGGTGATATACCTCTAGAAAATGAGTTACAGTTACTGTCCCTTCTCGCCTCCCTGTATCCAGCACGATATTACCTTCTCTCGGCCAAGAGCAGGGGCGAAATAAATTGAAAAAACCCAAAGAAAACAACAAAAAAACCCCACCAAACAACAAAAAACCAACCAAACACAACGAACTCGTTGTCCTTCGGGAAACACAATTTCTAACAGCTGTTTTACAGAGGGGGAGCCAGTGACCAAAGAAACCCTGATGAGTGAGCCCTTAACCCAAGGTGATGCAGATTTTTAATCCATGCCCCCATATATATGTTTATGTCTACATATTCCTACGGCTAGTGCTTAATGCACCAGCCGCGTGTTACTCTGGGAGAAGGAGTGCGTATAAAATCCTCACATATCAGTTGATCTGAGGTTGCCACTTGTTTTGGGAAGCTCCAGGAAAACCGTGTGTGGGGATAATTTTTCCATTCCGTTAGCATCCCCCTCTCGGGGAGTGCAGACGGCGGCCGCGCCAGGTACGGGCAGGGCAGAGGGAAGGGGCTCGGAGGCGGCAGCCCCGGGATCCCCGGCCGCCGCCTCCTCCCGCCGGCGGATGTGCGTGGGATGTGCCCGAGGAGCTCCCGCCAGGGCACCGTCCAGCACTCCCTGCCCCGGCGCAGGGAAGGGGCACACCCCCACTGCAGAAGCCTGCGCTCCAAACCACGGGTTTGCCCCTCCTCCCTTTTACCCCCGGGACTCCCATCAGAGTCAAGCCAGAACCGGTTTTCTAAAAGCAAACTTCCTTCTTTAGAGCGCTTTCAATCCCAGCCCGTCCCTGGGATACAGTGCACACGAGGATGCTGTACGAAGGATGCCAAAGCAGCCCCGACCCGGGAAGTGCGGTGGATTCGAGGAGGGGGAGCAGTGGAACACTGAAAGTACTCGCAG
The DNA here is from genome assembly GCA_013397075.1 of Rhabdornis inornatus. Classification (NCBI taxonomy): domain Eukaryota; kingdom Metazoa; phylum Chordata; class Aves; order Passeriformes; family Rhabdornithidae; genus Rhabdornis; species Rhabdornis inornatus. The sequence goes on along the minus strand of VWZS01001012.1, from coordinate 12,771 downwards.
CTGGCAGCTCACCGCAGTACCCATGGCAGGAGGGGCTTCGGCCGAGACAGGGGGTCCCAGCCCTCGAGTTGCTGCCTGCGCCCACCGCACACGCCCAAGCCAGTGTGGCAGAGGAGGTCCGGCAAAGCTTTTTCTTTTTCTTTTTTTTTTTTAATTTCCCTAGAAAGTGCGGAATTCACACGCAGGAAACGGCAGCAGGTATACGAGAGGGTTCCCTGCCCTTGCGCTCGCCCAGCCGTCCCCCGGCCACAACAGCTCCCCGAGCCTGCCCGCACCTTCCCGAGGATGGACGTGCTTCATGCCTTCGTGGCGCATTGAAACTCAGGCCATCCTGCGAACGACGTGTTGCCTAAATAAAGATTAAACGTGCTATACATCACAGGCTTTCCCCGTTATTCTCAATGACTTGTCGATTCCTCCCCCCTCCCCATCCATCCCCCCACCTCCCCGGAACACGTGCAGTGATAGAAAATGGTTTTAAATGGAGAAGGGTCACGTAGAGCCATCCTGATCGTTTAGTAAAAATAACAGAGCTATAATAGAGCTGAAGGAAGGAGCCAGGGAGTTCACCCACACGTGCTTCAATACTGTGCCTTGACTGAACGCACACGCATGCATGTGCTTGTGTGTGTATATATATATATAGATAGATAGATAGATATAGATATAGATATATAGATAGATATATAGATAGATAGATTTATACATATGCAGCGGCACCGTCCCATGTGATCCTTAGGACTCTTCCATCAGGCTGTAAATACGTGCACAGATGACAGTGAGCGCATGGGAGGAGGGGACGCAGAAGGGCTGCTTGTGTCTTTGGGATGGAAACGCACATAAAGCCTTTTATGAGAGCTCGGGAGACAGCAGTTGCTCACTAACCTACTTTCTTCTTTCTTTTTTTTTTTTCATCTCTATTGCCGAAAACTGGAAATAATTAAATTCTCTAAAGGTTTACTTTTGAAACCGTGGCTGGAGTAAACTATGATTCAGGTGTAAATAATTACCAAAGTCATGAAAGCGGCAACTGCTACATGTGGTTTATTCATTGCTTGCCTTTTTTTTTTCTTTTTTAAAATCGTTTGATCATTTTCATCCCTAACTGTCTGCCAAATTCACATATTTGTAATTTACTAAACTTTATCGTTCCTACCAGGATAGGGATGTTGTACATTAGTTTCCAGACCCGTCCTGCCCTGCCCCGGTAAAGGCTGGATGCTCCTCAAGAAGGGATAACGCTATTACCCCGGTTTTAGAACTGAATAAAAGATGCTTCCCTTTTCATAAACACTACCAGACCCACTCGATTTTAGGCTCCGGAGAAGAAATGAATTATTAAAGGAAAGAAATTGTTTAAACACAATAGCTACTTGGCTAAATGAAAGCAATCCCTGGGGCAAGACTAGCAGGGTTTGGCCAGAGAGCACAATAATAGAAGTATCCGTAAAACGAAAACCTTAGAGAAATAGGAGAGACATAGACGTATAATACACAGCATATAAACAAAAGCCTAGGATTTACTTCATGCCTGTTTTCTTCAGCCTGCTCTTACTTTTTTTTTTTGCCTACACTACAGCTTCAACCCATTTGACTCTTCAAAAAGCCATGGTGGAAAAAGGCAGGAAACCGAATTTTTTTTTCTTGCCTGTGTCCTATTTAAAAAAAAAAAAAATTGTATAGTAAGCCACCACTTGAACATGTTCTGGTGTTGTAAAAGTGTTTTTTATCAGGCTGTAAATTACTGCCACTTTGACAGAGCAGCCCGGAAATGTAAATCACACCATAGAGCTGAAGTTATGAAAAAGTTTGTTCCCTTTTCCGTGTCCCAGTAAGATCTCGGGGCTGCTGGATTGGGAAGGGAGGGGGAAGGCTTGTTTACTATTTTACTTCTTCACCAAACTGTTGGCTCCACGGTGCCTGGGACTTTGATGGGAAAGAATGGACAATGTGCAGAGTCCCTTCCTATGACACCCAGGCCACCGCCACTTGGGAGGTCCTTTGGCCTAATGCAACCACAGCTAACTGCTCCCAACAGGAGGCTCTGCGGATCAGACAGGGTCACAATTATACTTCTGCTAAAGGCAAGAGCTGTCTTTTAGGAAAAAAAAAAAAAAAGGAAAAAAAAAGAAAAAAAAAAGCGAAGAGAGGAGGGGGTGTGCGAACGATTGAATTAAAGCCTTTCAATTCATTTGGGGAAGGAAGGACCGAGAACAGGGTTAGTTGAAACCGTTTCCAACAGGCATGAACAAAATGAGGCTGCTTCCATCCAGCGGGAAATTAGGCGGAATGAGGTCCGGGGCGCTTCGCAAGCGGTTACTCCGACCCCAGGGCTGCTACACCAAATCGCCCGTCGGGAGCAGTGGGCCTTCCCCGCGATCCTGCGAGGTGTTTTGAAGGCTCATCCGCGGACGGGAGTCCTCCCTGGTGCCATACATTGCACAGGCTTTGCTCCTCTAAGGTAGGGAGGAGAGAGCTACACAATCACGTTCCACAACGAGCCCTCAAGTATGACCCATTTGCACGGAGGGGGGGAAGAACTCCAGGAGGCACTACAGCCGATTGGCCTCTGATTTGGGCACTCGGGGGGCATCAATATTTTATGGAGGTGGAAGGACAAGAATGTTGAAACTCATTATATGTCTCGGAGAGACAGAGCTGTTAAAACATGAGCCCCTTGCATTCACGTGAAGAGATGAAAAAAAGCGGGGAGGAGAGAAGAGGGGCGGATGTCCCGACCTCCGCCGCTTACCGGCACAGCGGCTGCCGGCCCCTGTGGATTCGCAGTTGGCCCGTCCTCCTGGCTCCCGGCAAGCCGGCCGGGTGTGCTCCCAGCGCCTGCCGGCCAGCCTTCCCCTACTCCTCCCGCTCTTCCTCCGTCTCCCCGCTTAAAGTCCCCAGAGTCACGACGCTTCCTTACCATCCCCGGCAGCCCGACCCTCGCCGGGTCGGGGGCAAAAAAAAAAAAGGAATCCCTGCTGCTGCCTCCCGCCACGGCGGGTGGGGCACAGCCAGGGGGTCTTGCCTTGTCCCCCCATTCCCACCCCATCCCCGCGTCTGGGACGAGGGGACACCTCAGCCACCCAGCTTCGGGCAATTCCTCTCAGGCAGCGAGATCCGACCGAGGGAGGAGGGATGGGTCCGGGGATCACTTTGGCCGCTGGCCCCGGCCCCGCTCCCCACCGCCCCCCGCTTACCTGGACGACGGTCTCCGTGCTCGACGACGGGCTCCCAGCAGGACGAGGGTGAGAGGAGACGCCTCAGCCCCCCGGGTGCACAAGGGCCCGGTCATGGCCCCCCGCACATCCCAGAGAGATCCGGCGGGAGGAAGAGAGAGGGAGGAGAGAGGAAAAGCCTTTTTTCCCCCCTTTCTCTCCCTGTTTGAGCCGAAGTGACCCGCAGTATCTGGAGAAGGTTTTTGAAGACGTTTCGGAGGGAGGGAGAGAGTTTTCTGCTGAGAAACTCAATCTGCCATACAGTAGCGAGTGCATCTGGGATCTGTCACCGCTGACAGCACCACAGGGCACAGACATGATCTTCCGCACAACACTGCAACTCCCCAAAATACCCTCCTCGCTCCCAAGGTATCTGCCGGGTTGCATCGCGCTCCTTTGCCGAAAGGGGGAAAGCAACTTGAGCCCCCGCAAACAAATACACCGAGGGGAAGGCAAGAGAGAGCAACCCTATCTCCCCCTTCCTCTTTGCGATGCTGAACGCTCGGTCGCTGAGGACGCAAGGCTAGAGACGATGTCATGCTCGGAGGGCGTAAAGGCCATAAATGTAGGCTCTCGCACCGCTAGATACCCGGGAATGACTTTAATGAATAATTTCGGAGACAGTTATGGCTTTAGGTAATTACTGCGCGGCTCTATGAAAACCAGATTTGGGAGAGAGGCAGTCAAGGCCGAGCCGTGTGCTTCGGCTCGCCCCTGCCAGACCGCTCCANCGAAGGCTAGAGGCTTGTGGGGGGATCACCTCGTATTATTATTTTTCTTAATCTCTTCCGCTCCTGTATTTTCTGGCAGGACATTTCATTGTCTTTTAGGCCAGTTTTAGAAAACTTCTCTGGATTTGCACGCGTATTCATCTTTTTTAAGAAGTTCATTATAAGCAGCTGTTGTAGCCTATAGCCACATACGGCATGCAAATAGAGACCCCTATAGGAGAGTCGGCCTCTCTATTACCCACACATGTTTGCTCAATGCACGGCACCGGCAAAACTTCATTAAAATAGAATTGCACTTTTTTCTCTCGAGTTCTTTGGGCAACGGAGGGGCTTGTTTCGGAGGCTTTGAACAGCCTCCATAGTTAGCAAATGAAGGGCTCTGAGATGCGGGCCCGCTGATCTCCATTGTTTCGCTAACACATTACTGCTGTTCCCAGAAGGGCGCTCCGGGCGGCAGTCGCCCCTCGCCCCCAGCCCGGCGGCTTGCAGAGCCCGCAGGACACGGCTCATTCTCCGCCAGGATCCGCACGGCCCTGTCGGCGGGACACGGCTCCAGCCTCAGGACAGCGGACTCCCCGGGGAGAGGTGCCGGGGCGACTGCCTCAGCCCTGCCACAGAGCCCTCACCAGTCAGAGGTCTCCCGTAAAGGACAGAAATTGGATTTTGCTGGGATTTTTTTTTGGTTATGGCTTGTTTCGGAGCTTTGTTTTTTCCCCTTTGCTTTAATAATTTTTTAAAAATTCACTTATTCCCGCTGGACCCCCTGGGTCGGTGGCTGTGGTGGGAAGCCGAGCTCACAGCATACCGTTTGCACTGATTCAGAAAGGAAATGTTCCTTTTCCTTTCGTGATTACAGATAGACACAGAGGACGGTTGCGGTGTCTTTGGGGGTTTATTTTATTTATTCTGCTGGAACAAAAAAATTGAAGTATTTTAAAATTTATTTTTAGGGTCGCACGGGGCTTTGTTTTTCTTTTCTCCCTCCTCCTGGCAAGCGCATTTTACCGCGAGAATTTAATCCTCCAGATAAATTGTTTAACGTTATCTTTTTCCTCTGGAGACGAGATCAACTGCTTTCTCATCCACCCCCCCGGCTCTCCTTCCTGGTAGTAGCACAGATTGTAATGTACAGCTGGACAAGTGTCAGCCGTCCAAGACTGCGAACAGCCAGTGGAGGCTTAAGTTGTATTTATTCAATTATTTTTTATTTATCTCCTTGGGGGAAAAAAAACAGAGTAATACGAAAGATAAAAAAAAACTGTAAAGTAAGAAGTTTTTCAAAATAAGCATATCAAACGTGGTCTTGGGTGCCGCTGAGCCAAGGCTTCCATGCTGGCTGTCCAGCGTTACCATCAGCCAGCTCCCCCCCTCAATTAGAGGCGATTCATTAGGATTTAATAGCAGGTGCAAAGCCATCTCCTTGCCAGCAGCATTGCCGTTTGGGTAGGAAACCGTCTTGTTTTACAGCAGCCTCCAACTCTCCCGGCTCGTTCACCTGACTACCACTTTGGATAACGGGGTGTCGGCACGCCTGTGACTGCCCGCACATAAGCGTCGCACTTCGTTTGGCTAATTTCTCCCTGCCAAGACATAAGGTGGAAATCTGCCTGGCTCGATATTTATTTTGGAAGGCAGGTCTGTGAGTGAATGCGCCGGGAGAAATCGGGCTGAGATAAAGCAAACGCTGGGCCGGGGTCTAGGGGGGAGCGCGATGGGTGGGGGAGTAACCCCGCCCGCGGAATGCACCGCTTTTGCTTTCTCGAAGTCCCAGACAGACAAAATAAACAAACGACCTCGGCGACGAGCTCAGAAGAGCCGGAGCTTTCGGGGTTCAAAACCGGGCTGTACCGAGGAGCCCCGGGGCTGGAGTGCCGTGTCCCACTGCACCCGCATCCCAGCTGGCGGCCGCGGCCGGGCCGGCGCTTGGAAAGCGTCGCCGTGATTACACCCAAGTGGAGAGCAGGATGGCTCCGAGCCGTCTGATCTGACGTCAACATGTCTCTAGCTCCTCGCTGGAAGATAGAGGGAGCAGAGCCGGGGGAGGGACAGCTCTAATCATTCCCAGATGTCTCTAATAGCAGATATAAAGACTTATATAGTGTCTGAGAATAAATTTGTAATCAATGCTCTAAAATCGCATCATCAAAGCAGTGGTATTTCTAGAGGAAAATGGGCTTGGGGGGAGGGAAAACTGAGGAAGAGGGAGACACACACCACACTGGTTTGGAAAGGGAAGAGGGAGGCACAAGGAACCTCAGAAATCCGCTGGCCTCGCGCATCACCCAGCTTTGCTAGAATTTATGTGAATATATAATTTAGATAACAACTCTGCTTTACTCTCCATTGTATGTGACAAGTTGAAACAGCTGAATAGTAATTGGTCAATTAGAAATAGAAAATGTCGGAATTGATTTGCAAAGGCGCATATTTCATGGCCCACAGAAAAAAAAAGTCCCAAATTAAAAATATATAAAGCATTGATAAGCCCCTCGTTACAGCAGAGGGGATTATGTCTGTAGGCGTGCGGAATGCGTTTCCTTCCCATCGCTACTTGGAGATTTCTTCTGGGGGTATTTGTGAGTCGCTGGGCGAGTACGTGTGAAAAAGGAGGATTAAGGTTGGGTTTCCAAGCGCAAAAGGAGGGTATTTTGCTTAGAGGTTTTATTATTAACCTTCTCTCCCCACCTCCCTGCCCACTTTTCAAGTTCGTGCTGTCTCCACGGCATCCCCGAGTCCTGTTTATACCCCGCATATGGCCCGGCGCTTGTTCTAGGGGTGTCTTTGGCTTAGCCGAGAGGCCCCGTTGCACCTCTTTGACAACGATATCAAACGAGAAATAATTATTGCAATAATCTTTTGAGGCAAAGAAGAGCTCCTGGGAACCATGGGGGAGTGTGTGTGAAAAAAAATATATATCCCCAGACCACAACACAAAGCAAGACGAAGGAAAAAAAGCCCTGCCACATTTTTTTCTCTTTTGCTTGCCGGAGTGCAGGCACACCCGATAGCAACGAGGTCCCGCATGTTGTGGAGTCCCCCAAAACTCGGTTCTGCCAGCGGCTGATAGGCTCTCTGCCAGCAGCGGAGCAGAGAGCCGGCCCCTCGCTCTGTCCCTGCTTTCCAAAATCCGGGCGAGCTCTAAAAATCCACACTGCTGTCTGCTTCGGGGCCCCCAGGGGACACGCAGCCGCTGGGGAGGTCCCCGCCTCCCTGCGAGGGGGCGACCGCGCTGTTTCGGGCGTGCGGCCGGGCCCGCACCCCGGGGAACCGAGGGGCCGCTCCCTGGGAGGGAAGGGGAGGCGGGACGTCACCCGGGGGAGCTTTGTCGCTCTTCGTTTTCAAGGCGAGAAAAATATTAAAATGCTGTGTTCTCTTGGGAGAGAGCAGAGGGTCTCGTTCCCTTAGCCCTCGAAACGAGGCTACAAGCCTAAAACACGGATCCGTGAGTCAATCTGAGGGGACAGTGCTTCAGCGACCCGGCTGCTCTCCACCCTGCCCTCACTTCCCTCTTCCTCCCTGCACCCACAGACAAAAGTTGCAGAGTGGGAAAGGCTGCTATCTCTTACGTGCCTTTAACCTCCGCAAAAGCTCCCAAAAATATTTTGGGCCCCGAGGAATTACTGGACAGACCGACGGGATGCCGATGCCCCCGGGTGCGGGCAGGATGCGGAGCCCAGCGCTCCGCTGTTATCAGGCCTTGGCTCCGCCGGCGGAGAGCTGAGGCCAGGGCACTGACATCCCCATCGACCATCAATTTACCTTCTGCTTCCCCATTTAGCTTTTAACGTCAAAACCTACATTTTTGTCGGCTCCGGTCTGTCTAGTGCTCCTGTGATTTAGCTGCGGGAATGGCTGCTCCTAAGAAAATAGCAACATCCTCGTTAGTGAGCAATTAAAAGAGATCTTCGTTAGCGGTTTCAGAGGGGCTCCCGGTTCTGATAAACTGACGTTACAAAGCCGGAAAATTATTCCTGGGGAAATATTGGAAAGGCAATTCGGAGATTGGATCTCGGAGCCGCCCGCCGGCCCTACCGCGCATCCCCCGGGGGAGCCGCAACTCTGTTACTCGGTCAAGGGGAGACACAGTATCTGCTGAGAGACTGCCCGTGATGTGCCCCACGGCAGCATTCGCAGCCGCCCCTCACCCCTTGCATTTTTTCTTGTGCCTCTACAAAAAAAAACCCCAACAACAAAACAACTAAATTTTTTGCGCAGGGGACGCAGAGTGCGAGAAGCTCCAGTTCATCAGCTGGGCAACTAATAGGTAAGGAAAAGCAAACAAGGGGGCAGATTCTTCTCTCCAAGTGTTATAAACAGAGGCAAGTGTCTGTAAACACAGACCCACGCCGGAGAGCAGAGCCGGGCTGCCTGACCCTACGGGAGGGAGGGCACATCACTTTTGTCTGGTTGTTGTAACCCCGCAACCTCCCCACTGTCAGCAGGGGCGGCGAAACGGCGCAGGGGCTCCCTTATCTTTTTATGGGCAATTGCACATCTACCTACG
>VWZS01001011.1:11209-39982 GCA_013397075.1 Rhabdornis inornatus | reverse complement strand
GGGCCAAATTGGCTAAACAATCCCAGAGCGTTATTAAGATAGAAGGGCCCGATGGGCACATGGCTAATGTATGTCCCTTTGTGATGGATTACCATGTGCCCCTGTGGGGTAGAGATGCCATGTCACAGTGGGGAGTTAGAATCGAGATCCCAAAGTCCCTGCGGGATTTTTTTTAGNATAAAAGACTGTTTTTTCCAAATTCCCTTCGACCCCAAGGATGCACCACGGTTTGCCTTCTTGGTTCCCTCCATCAACCGGGAAGCCCCAATGAGGCGCTTCCATTGGCAGGTACTGCCTCAGGGCATGAAGAACAGCCCCAGTATTTGTCAATGGTATGTGTCCTCATTACTGTCTCTGGTTCATGCCCAGGCAGGGGAGGCCGTCATTCTGCATTACATGGATGACGTGTTGGTTTGTGCCCCCAACGACAATATGCTGCAGCACATCCTGGACCTGGTAATAGAGGCTTTAACCTCTGCAGGATTTGAGCTCCAGGGGGACAAAGTTCAAAGGATGCCCCCGTGGAAGTACTTGGGGCTGGAGATCACCAAGCGGACCATTGTGCCGCAAAAATTGGCGATAAACAACCATCCAAAGACCTTGGCGGACCTCCACCAGCTGTGTGGGTCCTTGAACTGGGTCAGGCCCTGGCTAGGGTTAACAACAGAAGACCTAGCTCCCCTCTTTAATTTGTTGAAGGGGGGAGATGAGTTACATTCTCCTAGGGCACTGACCCCAGAGGCCAGGGCTGCTTTAGAGAAGGTAGGGAAGGCGATGGGCTCTAGACAGGCCCATCGCTACCTGCCGAACTTGCCGTTCGAATTCACCATCTTAGGGAAACTGCCACACCTCCATGGCCTCATCCATCAGTGGGACCAGGACCAGAGGGACCCCCTCTTCATCATAGAGTGGGTGTTCCTCAGTCATCAAAGGTCCAAAAGTATCACCTGGCCACAGGAACTGATGGTGCAGCTGGTCAGGAAGGCCAGGGCAAGGATGCAGGAATTGGCAGGCTGTGACTTCTCGTGTATACATGTACCACTTACCCTAACATCAGGTAAGTTGAATAATGAGGTTCTGGAGCATTTGCTCCGTGAAAGTGAGGTTCTCCAGTTTGCTTTGGATAGTTACACTGGACAGGTGTCTGTACACTGTCCGAGCCATAAATTGTTTATCACAAATTTTAATCTGGTACCTAGAAGAAAATTGAGCTGGACAGTCAAACAGTCAAAGCCCTGACTATTTTTACTGATGCATCCGGGGCGTCCCACAAGTCAGTGATGACTTGGAAGGACCCCAAAACTCAGCAGTGGGAGGCGGATGTTCAAGCAGTTGAGGGTTCCCCTCAACTTGCTGAGTTGGATACAGTTGTCAGGGCCTTTGAGAGGTTTTCCGAGCCGCTGAATTTGGTGACTGATTCGGCATATGTGGCAGGTGTAGTATCCAGTGCGGAAAATGCCGTCTTAAAGGAGATCTCAAACCAGAGCCTCTTTAAGTTGCTCTCGAGGTTAATTTATGCTGTCTCCCACCGGGAGCGCCCGTACTATGTTATGCACGTGAGGTCACACACAGACCTGCCAGGGTTCCTCGCAGAAGGTAACCAACGAGCAGATGCCCTGGCCGCGCCAGCGAAAATGGCTAGGCTTCCTGACGTGTACCAGCAAGCAAAGCTAAGCCATCAGAAGTTCCACCAGAATGCACCAGGTCTGGTCCAGCAATTCCAACTGAGCCGTGAGCAGGCCCGAAACATCGTGGCCACATGTCCCCAGTGCCAGAAGCTCGGGGTTCCTACCCTGAGCTCTGGTGCTAATCCAAGAGGCCTGGAGAGTTGTGAAATATGGCAAATGGACATCACCCATGTGCCGCAGTTCAGCAGACTGAAGTATGTTCATGTAAGTGTCGATACCTTTTCCAGAGCTGTCTTCGCCTCTGCCCACACAGGGGAGAAGGCCAAAGACATGCAGAAACATCTAATGCAGGCCTTCTCTATGTTGGGGATACCTAAGGAAGTTAAAACGGACAATGGTCCTGCCTATACTTCCTCGGCCTTCAAAGAGTTCCTGCAGAAGTGGGGAATAAAACATAAGAAGGGCATCCCTTATTCCTCTGCAGGCCAAGGCATGGTTGAGCGAGCACATTAGTTGCTCAAACGGGTCCTGGAGCAGCAACAGGGCGATACTAAATTGGACTCTCCACACACCAAATTACACAAAGCCCTCTTTACCATCAACTTCTTGAACTGCTCCTTTGAGTGCTTGAATCCTCCCATTGTGAGGCACTATGCAAACAATTCACCATTACGTTTGAGGAAGCATCCTCCCGTAATGGTGAAAAATCCGGATACAGGTAACACAGAGGGCCCACATGAGTTGGTCACCTGGGGACGTGGGTATGCTTGTGTGTCTACGCCCCTTGTGTTGAGGTGGGTCCCTCAGAGGTGGGTTCGCCCATACCTTGCCAAACATACAACTCAACCGGAGCCAACCCTGAGGGATGTCACAGTCGCATCCTTGCGCCACCGTAGGCGTACCCCCCCCAAGCACCAGGAAGAGTCCCCCGATGGGTCCGCCATCCCGTCCCCTGAAACCTTATCTCATCCTTTCACTGCGCCCCAATTAGTTGAGTTATTTGAATAAGTTAAGTTGTCTCTCCTTTTCTTTAGAAAGTTAGTCTCCCAGAGCCCCAACATGCTGTTCCACCTGCTCGTCACCGTCACCTTGTGCCAGTCTTCGGAGGAGTGAATAGTCCCTCAACCCTGGAAGAACGTGTGGGTCACGCTCGTCCAACAAAACCCAAATTGCCAATTGGAAACAGAAAAACAGCACATTGGCAGTGCAAAAAAGAAGTCTTCAAAATCTGGATGCAGATTGTGATGCCGAAATTTTTCATTGGGCCAAGTCCAAAAGAGTCGCAGTGTCCATGTTTTTGCCCTGGGTGTCTGCGGCTAAAGCTCTAGGAGAATTGGGCCACCTAGAGTGTTGGGTCGCCAAGCAAGCAAACCTTACATCAGCCGCCCTCAGCGACCTCCTCGCAGATGAGGAAACAACCAGAAAAGCCACTCTTCAGAATCGCGCAGCCATCGATTTTCTATTGCTGGCACACGGCCACGGGTGCGAGGAGTTTGAGGGACTCTGCTGCTTCAACCTATCATCTAGAAGCAGCAGCACCCACTCCAAAATCAATGGGATGAAACAACTTGTGAATAACATCAAGCGAAAAAACCAAAGACTGGCTGACGAACTTGTTTGAAGGCTGGGGACTCTCGGGATGGCTAGCCTCAGTTGTCAAAACTGTTTTAATGATCCTCCTAGTTGTGTTTCTTATCTCAGTTGCCCTATCAGTTTTTAAAAGGATTGTTTTCAAGAGCATCTCCCCCACAGTTGAGGCCAACCAAGTCGAAGCTCCACCAGATCCGACTTGGTGGATGGCCGAAGACCTCCCGTCCAAGGACGTATCCAGAATATCACAGCCTTCTTCGTAAAAAGAAAAGGGGGAGATGTTGTGTTGTGTTATTCTACCTTTGTTTTTCCCTATGTTAAATGGTTTATCCCTTTGTTGAAACCCACCATTTGTTCCAGTTGTGGCTGCCCTACTCCCTGCCTTCCCCCTATCAATCAGTCCTTTCCCCTCCCAGCTTTCCAGATTGTTCCCCGTCAGTCACCCTTATCCACTCCCTTGCTGTTGTCAATCCCCCCTGGCCCCTCCCAAAGTTCTAGCAGGTTCTGTGTCAGTTATCCCCACCTCGGTTCTCCATTTGTTAATGTTGTGCAATCCCCGCATATGTTTTCCCCCATTGGTTGCTGAGTTACTGTGTCCCGCCTTGTGTCACACCTCCGAGTTGTATTGATTGGTCGACTGAATGTACCCTCCCATAGGGGAGGTCCCCTATTTAAGTTGCTGTCACCCTGTTTTCAGTGCCTTTTGTGGTGTCCCTCCCTACCTGCTGTTACCTCCTGTTCCTGCTCCCTAATAAACCTTTCCCTGGACCTGCAAAAGGTCTCCCTGCAAAAGGACTCCCTCTGATCCTTCACCTCTCTCCGGGCGTGCCACTGCTTATTCGGGAGGGCATTAGCTCTAGCTGGACTCCCAATTCCCAGGATTCGGGGGACAGCCCACTCTTGACATGGTCTCACCCAGGGAGCTAGCCGGGTGGGGCAGTGTGTGAGGGGCTGAGGGGAGCCGCGTCATCTGGCCACAACTGTGCAATAACTTTTCTTCTTAAATATGTTATCAAACAGGTGTTAGCACCATTTCTGATTGGCCTAGCCTTGACCAGCAGCATATCCATCTTGGAGCCATCTGGCATTGGCTCTTTGGGACATGGGCGAGCTTCTGGTAGCCTCTCAAAGCCACCCCTGTAGCCCCACTGCTACCAAAACTTGGTCATGCAAACCCAATACATACAAAGATCAGGGTGATGGCTGTACGCAAAATTTTACATAGATGAAGCAGTCATTTTCAAAAATGGTATTGGAGTAAGATTATTCTTATTTATCACCTTACTATAACATAGTAAAAACCATTCTGTGGCTTCCATGGAAGAGAAATAATAATAACAACAACAACAAAACAACAACAAAACAACAATAATAATAATAATAATAATTAGTATTAGTATTAGTATTATTTTTGAATATCAAGGGCGTTGGAGGCACAAAATCATGCATTGTACCAGAGTAATGGACAGGCAATTTCCCACTTAATTTAGAAGATATGCATTTGTATTGTTCATTCCTTGTAGCCACACAGGATATACTGCACTCATTAAATATGTTGCTGTCCTGACATCATACTGCCAGAAAGCTGTAGCTGTTAAGTACAGGTAAAGCATCCAAACAGCGATCAGAACATGTCCTCCATGCAGCAACATAGCCACATATTAAAGCAGCATGATATGGACGGTTTAAAGCAGAAACGGCAGTAGCCAATGCATGGTTTCACTTCTAGGACAGTAGTGACAATTTATATTCACAGTGTCATTTTCAAATATTGCCCACAAACAACATGTTTTCACAATGTCTGAAGTCCTGCTTGTTAAACTTAATTTCCTTCTACAAAAAAAGTAACCTACCCAATTGATCAAGGGAAGCCAATTGATGTGATCTTTTTGAACTTCAGCAAAACTTCCAGTACTGTCTCTCACAGGATTCTTCTGGACAAAATATATAGCTGAATAATGGAGAAAAACATTATGGGATGGGTGAGAACTAGCTCATGGGTTGAGCTCAAAGGGTTACAGTGAATGGGGTGACACCAGACCAATGACACCTGTCACTGAGGGGGTTCCACAGTGCTCCATCCTTGGTCCAGTGCCCTTCAACATCTTCATTAACCACTTCAATGCAGAACTCTACGGAATGCTAAGTGCATTTGCCAGCAACACTAAACTGGGAAGAGCTGTTGACTCCGCTGAAGACAGGGAGGGCCTGCAGAGAGACCTTAACAAATTAGAGGGCTGCAATCAACAACAATATGAAGTTTAACAAGGGATAGTGCTGGATACTGCACCTGGGATGGCAACCCTGCGTGTATGGACATACTTGGGAATGAGAGGCTGGACAGCAGTGCCATGGAAAGGGCCCTGGGGTTCTGGTCCATGGCAAGTTGAACATGAGCCAGCTGTGCCCTGGCAGCCAGGAGGGCCAAGTGTGTCCTGGAGGCATCAGGGACAGCATCACCAGCCAGGCAAGGGAGGGGATTGTCCTGCTCTGCTCTGCACTGGGGCAGCCTCACCTCCAGTGCTGGGGGTGGTTTTGGGAGTCCCAATATAAAAAAGCCATTTAACTATAAGAGTCTGTCCAAAGGAACAGCCATGAGTTTGGTGAAAGGTCTGGAGGAGTGGCNTTTGTATCCACCTCCTGATCTGCCCCCAAACTTAATCCTGAGCACAGCGGTGGCCGGGGCTCTTTGTCTCTGACCTCTTCAACTGGAATGAGCTCTGTGGAACCTCAGAAGCAGAGACCCTCCCTTGCCTCCTTTACCCAGTCCTTGACGTGGGCCACACTGAAGAGCTGCTAGCTCTTAAGGTTCTGCCTTGAGGAAATATCATTCTGGGGCATTCCTCACGCCTGGCATGGCACCAGTGTGCCTCCAAAGAGCTAGCCTGGGCTCTGGCAGCCTGTGTCATCACTTGATCTATTCAGACTGGAGGAGACTGAGAGGAGGTCTCATTGTGGTCTTCAATATCCTCATGAGGGGAAGTACAGGGGCAGGTACTGATGTCTCCATTCTCTGACCAGTGACAGGACCCAAGGAATGACCTAAAGCTGCGTCAGGGAGGGTGTAGATTAAATATCAGTGCTTTTCAGCCAGAGGCTGGGTGGGCGAAGTGGTCACAGCAGCAAGCATGACAGAGTTTGGACTGAGCTTGGACAACACTCTCAGGCACATGGTGTGATTATTGGGGATGCCCTATGCAGGGCCAGGAGTTGAACTTCATGATGAGTCCCTCCCATTTCAGCATATTTTATAATTCTATGTTAATAATCTTAAAGTACTATAAGGAAATGTAGAGCACAAGCAGCATCAGCCCAGATTGTCCCACTGCATGTAAAAAGACATCAGTTTCCTGAAAACAAATATCTTTGGTTTATCAGGCTACTTCAAGGTAAAGGTTTGTAGCTTTTGTATTTTTTGGACAAGAATTACGTTACTTAAGGGATACTTGTGCCTTAGCTCAGCAAACAGTAGATGCTTACTGGAATTACTATTCTCATTAACAAACTCATTAACTTGAAAAACTGGAGGTTTAGTCTTTAAAAAAAAACCAAAACACCCTAAGTTCATTAAAGTATGAAAAGAGAAAAAAAGTCTCTACGAAAAGTCTGTACCACTGCAAAGGTAAGAAACAGTTACACAGTGCTTCTCTATTACGAAAATTGTTTTGTTCTTAACTATTAACACTAGCACAATACAAAAATCTTAGGAAAAGGCAGATTATGGTTTTCAGACATTGTGGTGGCTCTGAAGATAGGAGGAAAATCTAAGCCTGTAGGTAAGCTACTTTACACTAGGAATAGAAGCAGAGCTGTCTTTAGCAGCATTTTACCCTATGTTTATTCCATTTCTTGGCAAGAGAAGCAAGTCACTGCAGGCACGGTATAGGCACAGGGCTGCTTGTGGTAACTATCCTTGTGGGTTTTTTTTCTTGGCATTGACTCCGTGGCAGCAGGAGTAGGATAGTTTGTACTTACTACAGAATACGATGTGTGAGGAACAAATACAGAGTTACCAAGTTCATGCATGGCTATGTGGCAACAAGGTTATATGACAAAGTTCTAGCACGGGTGAGCTCAGTGAACTTGGATCCTTCCTAATGAGGACAAAACAACTGCATAAGTGTGCAGCAGGTCTATCTATCTTCCAGGATGACTTTCTTGTTAAAAATCACTCCTGTCACTGAAGGACATGCCCATTAAGAAATCAGACACCACCCTTTACAAACAGTACATCATATCAATGCCTGTTATATTTCTTATTTTCCTTTTAACTGTTGAAACTGTAAACTTATATAAACTTCCCTTAGCCAGTGAAATCTTACTTTAGGAGATATAGGAGACCTCCTTTACAGCTGCTGAGGGTGACGAGAAGGTGGCAGCTCCGCCTCTTCTACTAGAAGTGAAGGCTTGAGGTCTTCACTGAAATCTCCCAAGCCTTACCTGATTTAGAGAAACTTGGGTATTCCCAGTGGTAGGAATAAGTACTTGCAGGTAACAGTCAAACACTGTGGCTACTGCTAATAATGTTTTTTCCAAATTTCTTCAGAAAATATCAGTCAATTTTCAAGTATACTTCCTGCTCCTTAGTTCAAGTTGTGTTGTTACTGGAAAAAGCTATGCTTTAAATTAATATCTAAATTCTAAAGGGAAGCCAAAGGTTTTTCATTGTAATATATTAATTGGATGCCAAAGCAAGAAGGATATTAATGATACGACTCAGAAACTAAGTGTTCTACCCTAAGAGTATTACTGTTTCTATATTTCTGACCACTGCATGGCACTGCAATATTTTAAATAGCTTAGTTCTTTCATTTCCAGAACCCAAAATTCAGGTGTAGTGACACTTGTCTCCTGCAGATGGGTATTGTGAGGTTTTATAAATGTCCCATACCGAAAAAAATACAAACAGTATAAAATGTAGGAAGCTAGACTGTCAAACAGAGAAGATCAAATCAAACTGTCCATTCTTTATTTAATAATTAGGGATGCCAACAGCTAGTGCAAACTAGAGTGTGTCTCTAGCGCTTGTTGAAAATTGAGGGACTTCCAAAGTTAAGACTGTTAATTCAGACTACAGTTCTCAAATTCAAATGCAGAGGTTATATTCTTCTTTTGCATATAGATATACATGACTATGCATAAATCTTTAGATATATATAATTTGCGCATGTATTTAGATATTTAAATATTTAGATATATATAATTTGTGCATTCTGCACCTCCATGTCCATATTTCAGAAATTCTCTTGCCTCTGGCATGCTTTGCAGGTGGCTGCAGTCTGCTTGGGAGCACATAGTAACATTAATACAAGCTGACTGCATGTTTTTTAGCTTGAAGCTGGACTGTTGTCCAGCGCTGAAGCTCAGTGTCCTTCTGCCCTTCCATCCTGTCATTACTTTTACAGGTCCCCTCCTTGGGCCCTTTCTAGGATCCTTTCCTGGTTTCGGCTTGTGCTAGTGAGTTTTTTAATACACAAGTTTACTCTACTGCAGATGGTATTTGTCCACAGCCAAAACACTTCCCAAGAAGTATCACAGCTCAATAAATAAGTTCAAAAAACATCTTAGTGAAAATAAACAGCCCAATGAAACATTGCTTGTATCAAAACAGAGATTAACAAGTATCAACCTCTATGAGTACCACAGCTGATCCCTTTTCACATCCCTCCTCTTAATTTTAACAATTTGATCTAGTACACTAGTATTGGAAATAGAAACTTGATTTCATGATGATATATATATATGATTTAATGAGATGAAACATTTCGATCTGCCCACACCTGTGCTGCATTATAAACAGGATATTGTACGCTTCTCTAAACTGTACCAGACAGAACTGTTCATTCAAAGTGTAGTGTACTTTGCATTGCAGGAGTGTGGTAACAAGTGTGTTTTACCAGGGAAAGTCCAGTGTTTTTATCATATAGCTGGAATTCATTCTTTGTGTGCAGGACGTTAATTTTATTTATTTTGTCTTCATTTTAATTTCTATGTAAAGAAGAAAGCAATCCCAACATACTGTTGGTATTTAATTATAAACGTAATTTCTGCAAAAATACAACATACCACTTTAGAAGAAACAATGGTAGGAAACAAAATGAACTGTTTTGTTGTCGGTGAAAGACTTTCTATAAAATGTTAATGAACACCATTTTCTTCATATTAATATCTCTTTCTCTTAGTGAGCTTTAAGAATGGGCATTCACCCCTTAGAACTGCTGATTTTATAAAAAGATTTGGCTCCTGCACTTGACACATTTGAGAGGAACAATTTGAGCTACAACCATAATGAATAACAC
This sequence comes from Rhabdornis inornatus, assembly GCA_013397075.1. Lineage (NCBI taxonomy): Eukaryota > Metazoa > Chordata > Aves > Passeriformes > Rhabdornithidae > Rhabdornis > Rhabdornis inornatus. The sequence continues at coordinate 30,465 of VWZS01001011.1, read as the reverse complement.
ATTATCATACAAAAAATGAGGCTAACGTGTACTGCCACCAAATGGTCAATTAAATGAAAAGCACATTTTTCCTATATACCAGGCAAAATGACTAATATTCCCAGAAATTATTTATGTTGTCTGTTCAAAAAACATGGTTTTATTTATAAAATAATAAATTTGATGTAGTACTTAGTATTTCAAGAATAGGAAATAAAAAGATAGGTGTTTCAGATCCAAAGGGACACTATTATTGTATGAAATAAAAATACCTAACATTTTGAAATCCCTTTCGTCTCCTTCATTCTTTCAGTTCCAGCCTTTATTACACCATTTCCTCGCTGAGATCTGACCATCCCCCATCTGAACTGAGATTTGTCCCTTCACTACTGCATGAAGGGAGCCTTTTTTCCCCTTTAGTACTTTTCTACAGCTCTTGTTTCATAAGCCCTACCCAGCATTATCTTGTAAGGGATTTGCTGTCCCCTCATTCGGACAATAAAGAAAATAGCCTAACCAAGCCATATACTGCCCCCTCAGTCTATGGGTTGTGTCTACTAAATTCATCTTACTAACTTAAAGTTCTGTTTCAGGACTTGCCCCTGACACCAACTGATGACTGCTGACAGAGCCACAGGTCAGTGACCTGTGCTCTTCGAAACCATAGAAGTCCCAGTGTGTGATGCAGCACTGTTCTTCGGTGACCAGTACCAGCCTACAGCAACTAGTCACCCTGATTCCTATCTCACCTTGTTTACAATACTACATTTGTTTCCTAGATTAAATTTTAAGTTCTCCAGAGAAAAGCCTGTTTCTCCTTATATGTTTCTATGGTGTTGAACACAGCAGGACCCTGGTTGGGACATCTGGGTACTATTATAAAACAAAAAATGAATCATGCCAATAGTAACTAGGGCTTAAAAAAAAAGCAGCAATACTTACAGTCAGATTTTGGTGTTTGCAGCATAGGAATGTAAAACAGTCATCTCCTTTCTCATAGTCTCGGGCACAGATTGTCCTAATATTGGTACTTAGGCTAAAATAAAAATAAAATCAACAAACACTGAAGACTGACTTATTTGGGGTGAGGAGGTGAGGACTACTCTAGTGCCGTACTTAGTACATGGGAACTCAGGAGGAGTTTCAGACATTGTCCTAGTATGCAAGTGCTACCCCGGCTTTAACTCTGCCATGAGATGGAAAGGTCAATCCTTATCCAAGATAGTCTTCTTCAACAGATGTTGAAGTGAGTGCTGAGCCATGTGGAAGAACAGCATGACCCAGCTAGCAAAACATTTAAAGCCTTTAGTCTGTGCAGTCCTTGGGGCAGCACTATGCCTTCCATCTGCCTGAAGAGGTTTTATTTATTTACCAGCACCCACACTTGTGCTGGAGACAGAGCTGAGGGAGAAAGCTGCCTTTGGCATGAGCCTCTCCCTCTCTGAGCTCGGATGAGATGAGACAAAGAAGCGGAAGTAGAAGTTGTGAATTAATAAAAGATGAAGGACAAGATACAGTACTGAGGCTGCTGGTAGTTAGAGAAGGCATGTGACCAGCTTGGGATAATATCTTTTTTATTTCCCAGCTGTAGTCTTTACAAGAAATAAAGCTGTCACTCTAGTCCAGATTTTTTGGCCTGAGGGGCCCAATGGTGAGGACAAACCAAGGCACAGTGGAAATGGTGAGGACAGACTAAGGCACAGTGGAGGAAAAGGTGCAGATGAAATCTGAGGCAATGTGTAAAAGTGCATTTGTGAGATGAATGGAGTATTGAAGCTGTCACTGCAAGAATGGTAAGAGATAGAAATGCCAAAAGAGCAAATATAATGTAAGTGCTCAACAGATTATCAAAATGGCAAGAATAGAAGAAAGCATCTATAAATCCCGTTAGTCATTATGCACAAAATAATTTGTAAATATTAAGTCAATTTCTTTATGAAGGAGGTGCTGGAATATAAGCATCTGCAGCCAGAAGACAGGCTTCAGTACGCCAAAACCCAGCTCTGGTACGCTCTTCTAGACAGCACAGTCACAAAGCTGGACAGGGTTAACACAATGTTAATGCTTCTATTTAGGCATCTGAGCACACCTTATATTTTGTAGACTTATAAAGGAAAGTTAATTCCATTCAATTAAAGATAGTTAGGAAAAATTATATCCTGAAGGGCAAGACATAACAAATACTGAGATCTTATCCTATGCTTGTCTGTGGCAACAATATGGAGTCAAAAAAGAAATCAAGTAAACGGGAGACATTAAAAAATCGTGGAAAAATCAGTCTCAGTTTGCATATCCTCTGGAAAATGTGTCACTGTGATGGTTCAGGATTAATTAGAGTTCTGACTCTGCTTTAAGGATAGAAAGCCAAGTGTCAGCCACAATAAAACAATAAGCATTGTATATAATGTGATTACCTCAAATACTCACAACTACTGTAATGTCCTGAGAGGACTCTTCCGGACTTTTGGTGCCTATCCTACTACATATATAACCCTTCTGCAACTGTAGCTAGGAACAGAGGCTTGAGCACCAGGACCTCCTCCATACTGATTTATGGGCCAAAGAAGTGTTGCCTAAAAAGCTCGGGAAATAAAGCCTCCCAGAGAGGACAATAGGTTTTCTTTACAAAACATATGTGCTGAATTTCCATGTTTTTACTCTTCTCTGTGGGTTTTACTCAAGATGTATTGCAAGTTAATCACTTTATCATTTTTCACATATGAATATCAGCCATCCTGGAAAATAATCTCCTCTAGATTTCTTAAAATAACAATGTGCTTCTGCCCTAATTGAGAGGGAGGTGATGGGGGGTGGGGAAGAGGAGAATAAAAAAAAGAAGCCTGAAAATGAATGACTTGTGCCAGACATGCTGGATCTGCATTTGCAATACCCTTGCTTCAGGGTATTTGGATGTATCCAGAATTTTGATTCAGACCATTAGAGAGACAGAACCCAACTGTAAAAGTCTGAGATCTGAGCAATACCTAGAGTGTATTTGGATGTAGAGTTTTGGCTGACCTATTTAAAAGATGATGTTGTGCAAGTGATTATTCCATAATCTAGGCAAGTTCCAAAACATATTTAATAGTAAAAAAGTAGCCAAGACCTAAAAGTTTTCTCTCTCTTTTTTTTTTTTTAATAAAAACTGAAAAAAAAGCTATGTATCAGATTGTAATTTCACAGATATTTTCCTGTAGAAGTCAACATCTCTCCTAGAAGAAAAACAGCATTCAGATTAAAAGGGGGGAATTTAGCCTTATTTCTGTAAAACAAGACAGATTTGCTGGGGTTATGAAACAACTGTGAGGTTTCTTTTCCAGTAAGCTGGAAGAGGTTAATTAGCTGCTACCTAGTGATCTGTTTGGGCAGTCTCACCTTACAAAGGTTCAAAACCAAGCCCCATTCCCAGAGCTGTGCTTTATCTCTATTTCAGTTCTCTTGGAAGAGAAAAACTCTCTTCATGAAACCCAAGAGGGTTCAGCCATTATTACTGTACTAACTATGTTCTTCTGAAACACTGGACCAAAACGTGAGTGCTCTAAGAATCACTGTATTGTACTAGTGTGCTGTTCAAGAAGCAAAGTTAGCGAGGAAAAGGCATCATCTAAATAATGGACAAGGAATCAGGATTTTAATCTGTTTTTTGCTAACAGTTTCTTTGTGGCCTGGAGGAATATTGCATATTCTGTCTGCCTTTGCTTCCACATATGAGCAGCTCAGTAAGGGGATAATAATCTCAAAGCCTGCTCTAAGAATTAGTTAATAAGGGTGTTGATAATGTCAACTAGCAGTTTTGTTTAACAAGAATGTGGTCTTGAGCATGAATGAGTCTTTTCCTGATGAAAAGCTGATGTACAAAAAACAGATTTAATCAAGGGAAAAAATAGTCTTTTGGTCAAACCAGGGTGTTGAAAACATAGAAAGTCTACTACTGAAAAAAGCAGCTCCAGGTTAGAAATGCAGAGAGTATTCACTGCTAAAAAGCAAGGCTCTGTTTGTAAATATTTATAAATATTTACATCATACCCCAAATTCTCTGAAATACAGGTGCTGTCTAGTCACAGAAAATAGGTCAAGTTTATAAATGTAGTAGCTAACATACAGATAAGCACTGCCACACACAGAGTATTACTAATAAAATACATTAGGTGGGCAGGCTGATGCTGAGATTCTTCTTGTTGGGTGATGACATATTCACTAAATTCCATTCATATTTGCAACAGCTTGATGGTAATGGGCTCACTTTGGTTTCTCTCTGAGAAAAACATCCCATCATTGCTATTGGGGTATTCAAGTCTCTAGTGAGCCTCAGAGCATATCTCAAAACATTAAAAAATTTTAAAAAAAAGTAGGGAGTAAAACAATCAACTGAACGTCTATCAAAAGTCACTAACTGTGGAAGTCAGAGTGAAACAGATGGTGGAGACCTGGGAGGCTGGTCCTGGGGGAGACTGTGTGCTGCTCACCCTGCTGCAGTGCCACAATTCCTGCCTTCTATTAAACTCTCCTCCTGATGGGGTGGGAATTCTTACGGACCTAAACCACTTAAGGAGAATTCATAGGAAAAATGGAAATTTAATTAATTGAATAAAATATGTGCTGTAAGTTAGGCAATTGTGCCTAGCATGTTCTCTGAAAGCTTTTTGCACTCAATTTCAAATGATTCCAAAGTCAGATACGAGGATATAACTTTTGATTTCCTCTGGCCCTCAGGACTTTAATGTCTGAGTATTTTACCATCTGTGGCATATTTATTCTCACAAGACTCCTATGATATATAGAGAGACTATTAAATCCATTTTAAGAATGAGGAACGAGAGCCAGAACAATGCTGGGATCAAATATGTGACTCAGGCCTCAGTAGGGTATGAATTGAAGCCTTCCTTATCATTGACTAAAGCCTTAATTACTGCACGCTTCACCCTCCCAGTATTATCTTTGCTATGAGGGTTTCCAAGCAGGGGAATTCTGTAGAGCTGGCAACATTCTATGAAAATGATTTATTTCCCTTTTTAAAATCTGGATGGCTTTTTCCTAGAATGGAGGATTGGAATGGGAGTGAAATCTGAGATAAGGGATATAGATTTACAATCATAACTTGAAGGTAAGTTTTGTTATATCAGTGAGACAGATATTCAAGTGAGGCCTGGAGGAGGGAGTGAATGGGAGAATTTCCTTATAAAAGTGAGTAAAAAAATTCGCAAAAGCAATGCTTTACACTTTCTAGAAATGTACAAAACTTAGAAGCCCTACACAATTCTTACCTAGCAGTGCTGGTTTGCTTGTCAGAGCTGCAGATAGGTTTAGTTTCCCAAGCTGACTTGTAATTCAGCCCCTTGCTGCCCCTTACTGCTTTCTTTTTTGCTTTTATTTGCTTTCATTTTTACTGATATATATAAATTCTAGATTCTATAGTTATATTAGGTTGCATTTTTTTCATACTGGATCACAGTATAATACTTCCAATTCATATTCCTTGCCTTTTAGTATGGACTTTATTATTGCTTCTGGCCTCCTTCATGTTTATTTCCATTTCCAAAACTCACTACTGTAGTTTTGATATCCTTTTCCACTGAATCAATAATGGCATGCAATGAGACTAATCCCTATGACACTGTATGGATAATTCATCACCAGCTTAAGCTACTGGCATGAACTGTTATTTTCATTTTTAACCCTTCAGCTCATTCTCTTCCAGTGAATTTACAATAATTTTTTAAGTTTTTGAGAACCATCAACCAAATTCCTCTCTCATATTTGGCTAGACTTCCCATATATACAATGTCATAAATGTCACAGGTGCTGATATACATGCTGTGATGAGTATCAAGAAAAAGAGGATGCTATGATCCTTCTATCTCTCCCTATCTTGATATGATTATTTCCATTTTTCAGTAATTGTTTGCTGCAAAAACAGTGATCAGGCTGGAAAAGGTGCATGCAGCCCATTAACTGAGCCCTTTGATGGGGAGTGCTGTTAGCCCACAGCAAATAGACTTAATCTCAAAGAAAAGTGTTTGTTCTTTTCAGTGACTTTGTAACTAGTAAAGGCTAAAACCCCCACAAAATTACCATGCATTGAATAATGTATGACACTTTAAATGCATTTTTAAATCAAGAGTCATAAATCTGCATTGTAAATGCTTACGGCTTACAGTTACATTGGCTCTTATATTCCCAGTATCAATACAGTCATGTTGTATCATGGACCATTGAGAGCAAATACAGCATTGGCTTGCATTGTACTCGCCACTGGCAGTGTTGTACTGCACTGAATGTCACTGGGACTCAGATTCAGGTGTGACAGGATTCAAGCTGGACATACCTGTGAGAGACTGAACTGTTAAAGGATAACAACTCCAAACTTTTCCCCCATTTATGGACACACCAGGGTACTTTGCTGAGGTGAAGGAGGTGAGCTTTTGGGTGTGCAGTGGCTAAATCTCTGACCTGAAAAGACAGAAGGTGAAGGATGGGCTATGAGTGAGGTAGGAGAGGGTCCTGTGGAGTTGAGCAGGTGCCTCTTGCCATGCTAAGTTATCCTGCCTTGCACAAAACACTGGGTTATGGGGCTCCCTCTCCTCCCCAACCTGAGGAAGTACTGGGATGTTGACTGTGGCCTGAGAGTGCCACAGCCATTCATCTCTGTGAATGGCCCCATAATGGGCCGTCATCGACTCAGCGTGCTGATGTGATGGGCAGCTGTGTTGTCTTAGGTCAGGGGCTCCCAGAGTTTCCCCACCACAGGAGAGGTACCTGGCATTCCCACCCAAACCTGAGTAGTTATAAACCCAGAAGATTTTCATAGATTTTCCTGTGGATTTCTTCCCACCACTTCTTCAGGACTTCATTCACAACCCAAAGGATCCAGTTTGTGATCACCACTTCAACCAAGACTGCAAAGCAACCAAGTCTTGTTTTGGGGCCTGTGGGTATGATGAGAACTTCACTCTCTTGCCCTTTCTCTCTCTTTCTTTTTTTTCACTTGTGCATGTTCTTGGGTGATGTTGCACTTTCATATTGCAATGCTTTCATATTGTTATATTACTGATAGGAAAGGTGGGTGCTAATGTCTAAACAAACAACTCAGTGGGTGAGGGCCTTTAGGAGAAATGGGTGTTGATGTCTTTGAAATTGATCTTAATATCTCTATCAACCTTAAGCCACACAAGTTTTTACAGAAACCAGACAGTTTGACTACAGTTTGAACTCCTGAACTTTAGGGCAATAGCCAAATGGATCTGCACTGTCTATTGCAGGACCCAGATAGCCTGGATTTCTGAACTTTGGAGAAAATGACATGTTCAAGGGCGAAATATGTGGTAGGCAGTTTCAGAAGGCTGTAACTTCCTAGTACCTCTGCCAGTGGGGAAAGGAAAAAGGCAGCATGGGACCAGGAGTTTAGGATCAAAGGCGGCTGCATCCTCCAAAACCTTGAGAAACTCCATGAGTGTATGCCCAGTGGACTCTCCTTTTATTCAAATAAAGTTGCAGGACTCCTCTGTCTCCTTCATGGACATTGGCTTTTCATAGCCTGATTTTCTGCACATAACTATAGGCAATAATAATCAAAATGCCTACATACCTGCTTTTCTTTGCCACAAAACTGTTCCATAATAAACCCTACATGTGTATATTTACAAACACCAATCATCCAGTGTTGCTCACTCTAATCTGCCCCAAGGGATCTACTGAAACAACCTAGATTACCTTTATGTTCTGTAGCAGCTCGCAACAATATCCCAGATGGTTTTTGTTGAATTATACCACATTGTAGAGTTAGAATTGTCCAATATTTGGTGCAAAAATGTGAACGTTTTAGAGCCAACTCTTCATGACTAACTGGCATTTCTTTCTTTGAGTAAATTTTGAAATATGGGTTTTTTCTTCTTTATTTGATGCTTAAGGTGCTGTTTCTGAGAAAAGGAAAGATAAAGTAAAAAGAACTTGTGGCAAATTAAGTTTTTATGGATACCCCTATTCCTATTACTGATTCATGCATTTACAAGAAACCCTTTAAACACGTTGACCAAATGCAAATGCTAGTAATTAGATCCAGCGTCCCTAAGTATTCCCATTATTGTTTCATATGAAGACATTTTTCTTAATTTCCTTTACTCAAAAAAGCTGTTATTCCTGGCATGGTACGATTATCCTATTCTTCTGTAACAGTAACTGCATTTCAGTGGCGGGTGAAGAACGATTTTTATATGTACAGTCTAAGTAAAACTCTTTGGGAACTGTAATGATGAAAGGTGGTCTGTGTACGGCACTATTATTAACTTATTGTATTTCATCAGGTTATTCTATTTCACATCATGCCACTCTACTGAAAAAGCCTTGACAAAAATAAAAGCCTCGCAATGTCATCAATTGAGAAAACAGACTCCTTCAAGAGGCAATGTAGCATGGAGATAGCAGGCATCCCCAGCAGCTGAGGCTGTCATTGCTGGAGTGTGCAGCCTGTGGTTTCAGTGTGTTTTAGGTGTAAGACATGGTGCCCTTAATGTGAAGTGAGATATAGAATAGGAACAGAATTAGATTTTGAAGAATGATTAGTACATCAGCTTTTGAAGTAATACCTCTTCAGAACTACTGAAAACAAATATTTTCTTAGTTAATGCAGTTGGATGTAATTTGACAAATTATGCAATGATTTGTTGAGCATTTTAGCAGCCCTAATAAAAAACATCTGAGTTCTAAAATAGAAAGCTTCCATTAAATTATTAACTAATTCAAGAGATAATAAAACTTTTGATTCTTCCATTTATGGTATTTCCATTCATTTTACTGGAAAGTCAGGGCCTATTTCCTTTAATAATCATTCTTCTTTTTTTTTCCCCTAGCTAGCTCTTTGTAATAATATAAATTGTAGCATGTAGTTTCTGTAAAATTTATAGATTACTATTGTAGCTAAAGAAGAAATACAATGAAGATCAAACTTAGGATCTGATGATTTTTGACTTGTGACTGTAACTCCTGAAATGCTAATCACATTCATCCAACTCATGATTCCTAGATGTGTTCTAGAACAGCTCATTTTAATGAAAACTAGACTCAGAGCAATATCTAATGGATTTTGAAGTAAAAAAAGATCACATCAACACTTTATTGCTTGTTTTGCAAACCTTTATAAAAACAAACAAGTACTACTGTGATTAATTTATTGTATTCCCAAGGCCTCATAAATCTACAGGCATTCTGTGACAATATAATGACAAGTTTTGTTTTGAAGGTTGTAGCTAATACTCTAGCTAACAAACTTGCCTTTTCCTTAAGGCGTAATAGCAGATTTGTTCCAAGCCTGGAGCAAGAGGCAGAGCACTGTGCACTGCCACCAGCAAAGATCAGGGCTGTGCTCCAGTTTCAGGAGCCACTGTCTGCTTTTGCCACCTCAGGTGAGGAGGCAGTGATTTTACTGGGTCTCTGCCCTTTAAAGGGTGTGTTTCCAGGGAGACTAGCCAACACAGCATGCTTTGCACTTCCACACTTCTAAGCTATCAGATAGCCCTAAATTAATTTCCTTATTTTAATTGAAAAGAAAAGAAAAACCGTCAAAGATGGATCAGATTCTCTGGTAAACAACACTGTTCTTAAAACAGGAGAGTTAAAAATGAACAAATGTGATTCTTCTCTTCCTAATTCCACGCTATGCCTGAAAGCAGTCTTTCCTTAGCACAACTTGAAACAGTCTGAACATTTCTCAGAATTAGACTGGACTGAAATAGATCTTCCTGGGCTGCATTGTGGTAAAAGAGGTAGCTTCTAAATGCACCATGGCCATAACTTCTGCAGCCATGGACTCAGTGGTTCCTCATTACCTGCATTTGGAATAAGTGGTATCCAGGTTACAATTAACTTTGCAGTATGCTAAGGAATAGTCTGCACTTCATTCACAGCTCTTATTTGAACACATAATGATGCAGTGTCAACACAGGAATAAAAACCTATGTCAAAGTATATATTATAAGTTAATGCAAAATAAGGTTTCTCATTTCAGAGAGAGAGGTAGCTATACAAGAATATTTTTACCACACTTCTAGTAAAATCTCATAGGGTACTTACTATTCTCAGCCCCCTGTGGCTTTAAGCACAATGGGTGGACTGAGCATTTGCCCTGCATATGCTGCTTGGCTTTAAGTCAGACTTCTTAACAGTATCTCAGTGGCATTTTCCCCAGGCCAATTTCCTTTGTTGGGTTTTCTTTTCTTTTTCTTTTTCTTTTTTTTTTTAACAGGAAAAAATATATGTCAGTAAAGAACCACATGAGAAACAGTCTTAAAATTCTGACATATCCTTCATCTGAATGGAAATGCCCCCAGTGTTTCATCCTAACAAAATTATTGTAGGGCTGCATAAAAATGTAACTTCTTAATAGTAAATGCAAGCAAAACCAGAAAAAATATACTTGCTGCCCTAGAGTGAAGTATATTAAACTCCACTGCATCACTTCGTTAGAAATGACTGATGAAAGAGAAGAATATCAGCCATGTAAAACATCAAGGATGAAGATGAGGAGGTTTCAGCAGCAGGGAGGAGGAAGTGCTGACTGAGGTTGCTGAAAGCTGCCTGCCTTAAGGCCTTGTATGGGTTAAATAAAGGTGGATTTAAGGTATGTATCCATTCAAGTCCTGTGAAAGTTAAATCATGTATGATACAATTCAGCAGCCTTATCTCTACCCCAAAAAGCTGGGTTAAGCTAACACACCACAAGCTTTTGCAAATTGCAGACTGGGAAAATTTTGGCAAAAATTTGGGTTCTTCTACATTGCAGAACTGCCATAAAAATTGACGAATGTTTTACCTTCAAATCAGATGAATCTGCAAGTAACTGGCACTTAGTACATATAACTGGTTGACAAAGAGAATGCATAATTTCAATAAATAACAAATAAATTCCATGCATTTCCTAAATATTCCATGCAAATAACCTCTCTCAAAACCTTGAATATACTCTTGCCTTAAGGCTTTCATACTCCACCTACTTCCTACAACACTCTAATCTTCTATTAATGGTCAAAAGCTTATTTTTTGTTTATGACAATTACATGGTTTTTATGGGTCAAGCATGAGGCCTTAGGAAAAATGCTGGGATAGGAAAGAGAGGGAAGCACTTTGAATGTTGATGAAGAATTAATTTAGAACTCAGTTCTTCCAGGCTTTTAATAATGTTTGCTTTCTGGAAAGACATTAGAGGTATTTGATTCATGTAACCTCTATGCCATTTAGGACAATGCTTTGATTTTTTTCTTTACTACGCTTTCTGTTTTATCTTTTTTATTTGTTTAATTTAGAGGTCTTTGTTACTTATCAGATGTGATGTTTAAACTCTGCTGTAATTACTGGCTTTTCTTCTTTCTCACATTTAGTTTATTAATGTTGTTACTTAGAGCAGATTGTTTAAATATTTTGAGAAGTCTTCAGGGATTGATAAAGAGCAACTAATATCAACTGTTGATATTGTCTTTTCCCGTGCTCCCTAGATCTTATCTTCAATTTAGATTAAAGGGATGGGAGAAGGAAAGGAATTCTAGTCATTTGGACTAGGATTTAGAGTGTAAATATCTTCAAAGTTGTGCTCAGCTGTTTTGGCTTAGCCTTCTGCAATGACAGGGACCATCTGAGGACTTTGGACTTGGATCCAGGTTTGGATTCCTTGGAAATGAACCTCATGTACAGAGGCAATGATAAACATACAAACATACACACAGATATTCAGGCTGAACTGGGCCCACCTTTAATTGCATATTTATAAAGTTATGATACTGTGGTATCATAACAAGGTTTATAATAGAATAATTGTACATAAAGATAGATGGTCAGAGAAGAATTGGGAAACCCTTAAGACAAAAACTGAAATGCTATCACCAAACACCCTTCCCTCTTCTATTTGCCAGTCTGGCATATAAATACAGGATATTAATTCCTTCCATATTATGAATGAAGTAAAATATTTTTCAGAAAACACTGAAATTTGACATGCTAAAATGTCCTGTGTATCTAACGAAATACAAAATGGCTCCAAATGTTAGCTCAGCAGTGAAAAGGTTTGTACCAGATCCACGGCACTTATTCATGCATACAAGCTTCAGTGAGATAGAAGGAGTCCCAGACCACTGCAGGACATGCTTTGCAGCAGATTGAAGTCTTTTTCCAGAAAAAAAATGTGGGAAATAACTGAGAAAGCTGACAGGAGGTAGAGAAAGCTCTCTGATCCCAGAAGTGTGGGAGGCTAGCAAAATGCACCTGGTATTGACTAGCGGACAATTATTGAATATTTACAAAATGACAATTAGATATACAAACTGGAAATACTTAACCAATAGAGGAAAAAGAAATTCCTACAGAATCCAAGCATATCAGCTGTAATTCACCTTTCTGCTTTTTGCCAGTTTTGCATTTCTCCCTTCTTTTAAGTGTATCATATTTTACTTTTTCTGTACTTCCAAACTACTTTGTCACTCCATATTTGCAGGGCAGAATAAAAGTCAAATCAGACTCTGAATCTCATGGATGATATTTGAGCTACTGCTGGATTTCATTCTGTAACAAGGTGGAAGGGCTGGAGTACAGGGTGATATGCAGATCACTTACTTGCACCAAGGCAGACTTCACACAGTTCTGGACTTTGCCAGGAATTAGGGGTTCTACACTTCTTGCAAAAACCCAGATGTATATCCTCATAACCAAAGACTTTCTATCAGCCCTCATCTTCCTCTCTTCTTCCTATCTTTCACTTCCTCAGTTCAGCAGCTCTTTTTTTCTCTCCTCTGCCTGTCTGTAGTTCTGCCTCAAAAAAACTCTTCCATACATCTATGGTCTGTGGCTCCTGCCTGTGGGCAGGTTTGGACCTTGAGACATGCTAGGTAGCTTGCTATTGTTAAGTCCTCCACGAAAGAAAAATTAATTAGCGTGGAATAGGAACCTACACATTGCTAGTAAGGACAATGTCATTGGCGTATGAAAATTGAAGGACAGAAGCACAGAAAAAAGGTTAGACAGGCTGGGTCTGCCTGACTCCTAGGAAAATTAAATTGTGGATTCAGACTGTTTGGATTAGGGCTGGCCTTGTTAGCATTTGTGCTCTGTCTGGTTTCATCTCACCTAACTCTGGGTAGCTAGCCAGGTACCTTAATCAGTAATGTATTCATTGTTAGCTCCTTCTTGAAAGAGAAGGGGATGTCTCTTATTCAGCTCCACCCTAAAACTCCCTGAAAAAGCCTATCTCATAACAGGCAACTAAGACAGCCTAGCACAAATATGATCCTAATTTCAGTCCCTCAAACTGAGAGAATTAGATCTTCGCATTCAGTTGTGCTCCACAAACTTCAACTCTGAATGCATAAAAGTAAGGAAGAATGAGAATGAAGACCTGCAGGCAAGAAAGTGGTGCAGCTGAATCTTGTGTGACACATCTATTCAGCCAGTAGCATGGCACATGTCATTGCATCATCTGGCACCCTGCATTTGCTTTTTGGGACATACGGTAACCAGAGAAGCCACAGCGCTGTTCAGTGCTAAAGGCAAAAAAACGTGCCACTCTTTGTTTCTTATATCCCCAGAGACTCAGTCAGCAAGAACCAAATGTTGAGAGGTCTGAAAGAAACCCACAAAAATCAGTCAAATAATGGAACCAGGTCTCTTACTCTCCAAGGAGTATACACAATGACATTTTCTGCAATTTAGCAGTTTACAACCTAATGGGTTGGGAAAAAATCTGAGGGAAGAGTCCCACAGGTTAGGTTGGTTTTATCTATGGATTAGATTTTATGGTCCAAACCCGCTACCTGAACAGAAAAAAAAATCCAGACCATGTCTCAGCTAAAGAAAAAACATTAATATGTTTGGGTATTTTTCTGTATCAGGGCTGATTTCAAATTTCTGATACCTCTGACCATGTGAAACTGCAGTCACAACAGTGAGCACACAAAAGTATTTTGGCACCCAATCTATTAAGAGACAATGGCCAGCTTCTGTTCTCAAGAATATGTAGATCAGAGCTAACCCCTCTAGAGAAACTTATGTTAAGCTGCTATAAAAGTAGTTTTTGTAAAAAGAAATTAATTTTCTATTATTCATAACCAAGATTATTCAGTGCTTATCTAAGATCAAAAGAAAAGTGCCCCACTCTTAAAATCACTCTTATTTTGTAAAAATCCTCATTTTCTCCTTCTCAGTCAGTTATTTTATTTTACTAATTAATAAAGGCCCAAGTCTGTGTAGACAATAAATGTCCCTGAGAACAGGGATCTGCTGTCAATTGAAGCTCAAGAGTTGAAGAAAATAGCACTTTCTCTGAAAGTCCTCAAAATAAAAGGCTAAGAGAAGTACTTTAGAAGGGAGCATGGGACACCACCCAGTCCAAAAACCTGCTTGGAGCAGGACTACCTGCAACATCAGCTCAGGCTGCTTAGTGCCTTTCTCAGATGAACTGAATGGAGGCCCCACAGCCCTTTTGGGCAATCTGTTCTAGTGCCTGCCTGATCCCACTTGGAAAATATTTTCCTTAGCATCTTGAAGGGGTAATTCCCAGAGTAACTGCAGGTATCTAATTATCTTAAACTTTTAAAAAGGCTGAATGTTTGCATTACAGAAAACACTTCCTGGAAGAGATAAAAAAAGTATTTTCTCTCTGGAAACTTTACAAATTCATTTACAAATTCATTTTACAGATATATTGTTCTTCCATTTACCCCTTAAGAAAATTTTCTTGGAAGAATAGCCCCTTCAGAAATTGTTATAGCTGGGAACCCTGGAGACACCAGGGAAAAAGGAAAATCAATGGGACAGATAATGGAGTTACTAAGATTTTTGTTTTCTTTTCATAAATATGTCACAGAGTAACCCATACTTTTCTGTCTTATACACAGTGGAATTAGAACAGCATTGAAAGAGATGTCATTGACATCTCCAAATATACTCCTGGCAGTTCATTCTATTTCAATGCTGACAAAATTTCAGTGTCTCCAAAACATCAAGGAAAAAACACCCGATTACTTTAATGGGCCCTGGGTGCAGAGCCTTGTAATGAATCCACTTCATTTTCAGGGTCAGTTTAAATCAATTCTGCCCTTGATCCCTGTTTTGAGAGACTGTTTACAGCAACTTCTTTCCCCATGACTAAAGGTAATACTGATGTAATGGCCAATACTGTTGCTAAATGCCAAGAGCTAAAGGCTGGTCATAGAAGAATTACCCAGCTGCAAATTTTCCTTTAGGAAAGATATGGAATGTGGAATAGGTGCAAAGTTTATAACATGTATAATTGCATATTATCAATATCTAACAGTTTCCTGTCACATACTCTGTAAATTTGTCTGTGCCACCAGAGGTATTCTAGCTGCCTGGGATTGCACAGTGAAATAAAGCTGAAGAGTTCCATAGTCATGCCCCACTCTGGGGATGTGTACTGGATTCCCAGCACATCAGTGACCCATCCTCCCTCACACAAACTGCCTCAGCTGTAAAACCTCTCACCCCGGGAAGGCCACATCCGTGGGACATGCACACGAGGGGCACATGAGGAGGTGCCATAATCCATCAAAGACCGACAAAGCTCTCCCCAGACTCATTGCTGAGGCCTTGCAGCAGAGCATTTGAACGTGATGTGAGGTGATTCAACCATCAGAGAGGTCTGCAAGAGGCTGTGTCAAACTTGTGCCCCTCCCCAGTGGAGGTACCTGGGCCTTCTCACCCAGAGCAAGTGTGTATCAGTCCACTGAACTCAATGTTTCCTGAGGACCCTCACCACCAAGAAGCCTTCATGGAGACAGACCATCAATGGGACACCATTGGGATCAACAGAGTGGTGATATTTTCTACTTAATCCATTTCTGTCACTCTCTTTCTTGCCCCCACCTCTACCGTTCTACCCTTCTACCCTCTATTTCTTTTTCTTTTTCTCTTTCTCACTTTCTTTCTTGCTTTCTTTCTTGCTTGCTTGCTTGCTTTTGTCTCTCTCTGTCATTTACTGTTAGATAAAACCCACGCTTTGGCACATACTCTCATTTGCGCCTTAATTCAGGTGGAGGCATTTTGGATAATTTTAATAGCTGGATTATAAAGTTATGAGGGGGCTAGAAACACACAGTTCCAGCAAGTTTGGCTGTTGAAGGGGTGCCATGTTGGCCCTTTGTGGCACAGGTGCGTTGTGTCAGGGCCCTAGGTGATGTGGGACATTGTGGTGCCCAGAGACCCTTGTGACATGGCAGAGCCACACCCTGCCAGGGAGGTACTTAATGGGTGCAGAGCCAGTCCCGTGCTGACCAGTCTCATGAGAGCTGCCATCTCGGGAGGAAGCAGCTCCCAGGATTCCTCTGCATTAAAGGATGTTCAAGATGGAAAATGGCAAGGTAAACCGCAACTCCCAGCCCTCCAGCCCCTTGTG
Source organism: Rhabdornis inornatus (assembly GCA_013397075.1). Lineage (NCBI taxonomy): Eukaryota > Metazoa > Chordata > Aves > Passeriformes > Rhabdornithidae > Rhabdornis > Rhabdornis inornatus. The sequence continues at coordinate 14,099 of VWZS01001011.1, read as the reverse complement.
CAGCTGCCAGGAAGACCAGGCCCTCAGCAGGCTGTGGCTGGGGGCAGAGGGCAGCTCAGTCCTGCCCCTGGCAGAGACTGAGGAGGAGTGGAAAGATGGTGTGGATCAAGAACTTTCCCAATGGGGAAATATTAGAGGCCAAGAGTTTTGCCTGTGGGAAGAAGTGAGAGTCCAAGAGTTTGACCAATGGCAAGAGGAAATGACAGTGCAGTGGAAGGTTGGTGTGAGAGTCCAGCAGAGAGATAGAACACAAGAGCTGCACCACTGGGAAGAAAACACGACAGTCCAGGAGCTGCATCCATGGCATGAAGATCATGACAGATACCGAGAGTTGTCCCAATGGGAAGAAGATCCAACATACCAAGAACTGTCCCAGTGGGAAGAGGAGGGATACCAGGATCCATCTCTTTTGGAAGATGTGCAAGGCCATCCAGACATGTACCAATTGGAAATGGACAAGAGAGACCCAGAGTTGTCCCACATAGGAGACAACAGTAACAAGGAGTTATCCCAAGGAAAAGGCTACAATGTCAAAGAGCTGCCCCAATGGAAAAAAGGCAAGAGTGACCAAATGCTGTCCCAACAGGGAGAAAGTGTGAGCAGCCAGGGGCTGTCCCAGAGGGGAGAAGAAGTCAGTTACAAGACCCGGGACAAGACTTGTGCCCAGCGGAGGCCCAGCTCTTCCAGCAGCATAGGCACTGTGTCAGCCTGTGAGCTGCCCAGCCCTTCTCCTGCCCTGGGAAGTCCCACGGAGGCTGAGCCAGCAGCTATTGCTGCCCTGGCTGGAGCTGCTGAGGAGGAGAAGCCCCCCGAGCCTCTGGCTCCCAAGGAGGAAAAACCACCAGAGCCTCCTGTCCTCAGTGATGAGATGCCATTTTTAGGGACAGAGAGCCTAGTCCCTGCCCCATGCAGTCCCCCAGGCTGCAGCCAGGCTCTGCTGGACTTAGCAGGGCACATCAGCTCTGAGATGGTGGGCAAGGCTGCACTTGAGGTCCAGGCATCTGGCCAGCAGCCAGAGGAACAGAGGGACCTGGAGCAAAGCACGGCTGCAAAACTGGAAGCAGCAGCTCCAGTAGAAAAGGAAGAGAGACCAATCTCTACTCCACACAGCCCCTGCTGCCCACCCAGCCCCTCACCCTGCCTGCTGGGAGGGCAGGCTTTCAGTGAGCAGCAGGAGGAGGCAGACAGGAGGTCAGTCCTGTCAGAACAGGAGAGCAAGGAGGGCACCTTGGCTGGGGAGATCAAGCTTTCCCAATGTGATGGTAGGGAAGACCCAGAGCTCTCCCAGCAAGAAATGAACAAATACCAAGAAGTGTCCCAAGGGGAAGCCTGCACAGAGCAAGAGCTGTGCCCAGGAGAAACTGATAGGTACCAAGAATTGCCCCAAGGGGAAGCCTACATGGAGAAAGAGCTGTCCCCAGGAGAAGTTGGTAGCTACCAGGAATTGTCCCCAGGGGAGGTCTGCGCAGAGCAAGAGCTGTCCCCAGGAGAAGTTGGTAGCTACCAGGAACTGTCCCCAGGGGAAGCCTGTATGGAGAAAGAGCTGTCCCCAGGAGAAGTTGGTAGCTACCAGGAATTGTCCCCAGGGGAAGCCTGTGTAGAGCAAGAACTGTCCCCTGGAGAAGTTGGTAGCTATCAGGAATTGGCCCAAGGGGAAGACTGCAAGGAGCAAGAGTTGTCCCCAGAAGAATCCAGGAGCTACCTGGAATTTTCTGACTGGGATGAATGTATGGAGAAAGGGTTTTCCCAAGAAGTTAGTAGCTCCCAAAAACTGTCTAACTGGGAACAATACAGTGAGCAAGAGCTGTCCCACGAAGTCAGTAGCTACCAAGAACTCTCTGATTGGGAAGAGCCCATTGGCCAAGAGCTTTCCAGTGTGGAAGATTCCATTGGCCAGAAGGTGTCCAAACGGAATGTTAACAGACCTTCCATGCAGTGCAGCTGGGAAAATGACAGTGATAAAGAGCTCATGCAGGACAGCTGGGAACACATGAGTGCCCACAGCACCGGGGTCAAGCTCTTGCTGCAGGAGGATGAGTTGGACAATCTGAGCGTCCTTGAGCTGCCTGAAGAAGAAGACCGAGAGCAAAGACTGGCACACTTTGCAGAGGATGGACTCCCGGTGCCTGTCCCTCGGGAGGCTTGGGTTGAGCGCCCAGCATTTAAGCCATACTCCCAAGTGCTGCTCTGTGCCTTGCCTCCCTGTGTGAGAGCCCAAGCCCTCAGAGGACATGCAGCTTNAATAATAATAATTATTATTATTATTGATGATAGTATTATATTGATGATAATTATATTGTTAATAATAATAATAATATCAAATTAAAATACACATACAGACATATTCNGACATGCAGCTTCTCCTGCCTTTGAGGAGCAGGTGCCAGAGGTAGGCCCTACCCTGTGCAGCTGCCCCAGGTGCTCAGCTCCCCAACTGGGAGCCCAGGCCTTCAGGTGGCAGCCAGCTCCCCACAAGAAACGTCCATCCCATCTCAGACAGGCCCTATGCAGCCTGTTCCGCTGCCCCTGCCTGGTGCCACAGCCTGAGGATTAGAGCCCACTGCTGGCACCAGCCCAGGCCCCACGGATGGCAGCCCCACAGCCTGCCCAGCATCCTGAGGGAGCCACACAGCTGCCTCTGCCTCAAACATGTCTCTGAAGCCCCACAAAAAACTGACCAAAAAACCCCATGCCAAAAAGACACAAAAAGAGAAAGAATAAGAACTGGAATAATAACAATAAAATGGAGAAAATTAAGAATTAGTAGTACTAAATAATAATAATAATAATAATAATAATAATAATAGTATGAAGAAGAAGAAGAAGCAGCAGCAGAAGAACAAGAAGATGATGGAAAAGGAGAAATAGTAGTAAAAATATTAAGTGAAAG
>VWZS01001010.1:664882-696020 GCA_013397075.1 Rhabdornis inornatus | reverse complement strand
TTTTTTTTTTTTTTTTTAAGAACTGCCCATTGCTAAGAGGATTTGGAGTTTTCCCGGACCCAAGCCCTTTGAATAAAGCGAATCACAATTTTTTTTCCCCTGTGTGTGCAGAGAGGGGGAAGAATAAAGCTAATGCCTTGGTCGTAAACGGCTGAGCGAGAGGGGGAGAGAGAGAGAGAGAGAGAGAGAGAGAGAGAGAGAGAGAAAAGAGAGAGAGTGTGTGAATTGTAGTTAACTCTAGTGTTGAAGACGACGACCTGGGGGGCTTCGAATCGTACAGTACTGCTCCTGCTTTTATTCCAAACCTTGCAAAGTGACTACAGTAAAATCAGAGAGGAGGAGGAGAAGGGGGAGGAGGAGGAGGAAAATCCCATCCTATCTACCGAGATGAATCTTTTAAAAGCAAAATACACTGTCCCGTGAACTGTAAGTATATCGCAACTGGAAGGCAGGGAGAGCAGCAGAGAAGCCAGCAGCAGGGTTTTGACCACCAATTGCACCAGTCACGAGACAATAAGTTTCCAGAATTAGAAGGATTTTATAATTGATCACCTGGACTCTCAGCCGGTCTGTTAGCTTATCAGGGGAGTTTATTGGGGGGCAGGTGTGAGTGAGAGGAGGGCGGGGGGTTTCGGTACGAGGAAGATGAGGAAGATGCGGACCCTCCTTCGCTTTGTGTATTGCTGCTGCTGCTGCTTCTTGCTCCTCCTGCCTCCGCCGCTCTGGGTCAGCCTGGCAGCGGCTAAGCAGCTCCTGAAGTACCGGCTGGCCGAGGAGGGACCCGCCGACATCCGCATCGGCAACGTAGCTTCCGACCTGGGGATCGTGACGGGCTCCGGAGAGGTGACATTCAGCCTGGAGTCGGGCTCCGACTATCTCAAGATCGATAACATGACCGGGGAGCTGAGCACCACAGAGCGGCGCATCGACCGCGAAAAGCTGCCGCAGTGCCAGATGATCTTCGACGAGAACGAGTGCTTCTTGGACTTCGAGGTGTCGGTCATCGGTCCCTCGCAGAGCTGGGTGGACCTCTTCGAGGGCCGGGTCATCATCCTGGACATCAACGACAACACCCCCACCTTCCCTTCCCCCGTCCTCACCCTCACCGTGGAGGAGAACCGGCCCGTGGGGACCCTCTACCTGCTCCCCACCGCCACCGACAGGGACTTCGGGCGCAACGGCATCGAGCGCTACGAGCTGCTGCAGGAGCCCGGCGGGGACGGCGGCCGGCGCGGCGGAGGGGGCGGCTCGGCCGGCGCGGCCCCCGAGAGCGCCCCCTTTGCCGGCGGCAGCAAGCGGCGGCAGGAGGCGGAGGCGGCGGCCCGCAGCAGCGTCTTCGAGCTGCAGGTGGCCGACACCCTGGACGGGGAGAAGCAGCCGCAGCTGATCGTCAAGGGGGCGCTGGACCGGGAGCAGCGGGACTCCTACGAGCTCAGCCTCCGCGTGCGGGACGGCGGAGACCCGGCACGGTCCTCGCAGGCCATCCTGAGGGTGCTGATCACTGACGTGAACGACAACAGCCCCCGCTTCGAGAAGAGCGTCTATGAGGCGGACCTGGCGGAGAACAGCAGCCCTGGGACCCCGATCCTGCAGCTGCGAGCCACCGACCTGGACGTGGGAGTGAACGGGCAGATCGAGTATGTCTTCGGGGCGGCCACCGAGTCCGTCAGGCGCCTACTGCGGCTGGACGAGACCTCGGGCTGGCTCAGCGTCCTGCACCGCATTGACCGGGAGGAGGTGAACCAGCTTCGCTTCACTGTCATGGCCCGAGACCGGGGCCAGCCCCCCAAGACAGACAAGGCCACTGTCGTGCTGAACATCCGGGATGAAAATGACAATGTGCCCACCATTGACATCCGGAAAATCGGGCGCATCCCGCTCCGGGATGGGGTGGCAAGCGTGGCTGAGGATGTGCTGGTGGACACCCCTATCGCCTTGGTGCAGGTGTCAGACCGGGACCAAGGTGAAAATGGTGTGGTGACCTGCACTGTGGTGGGCGATGTGCCCTTCCAGCTCAAACCGGCCAGTGAGGGTGAAGGGGAGCCACAGAACAAGCGCAAGTATTTTCTCCACACCTCGGCCCCTCTGGATTATGAAGCTGTCCGTGACTATAATGTGGTGATTGTGGCTGTGGACTCAGGCAGCCCCAGCTTGTCCAGCAACAATTCCTTGCTGGTGCGGGTTGGGGACACTAATGACAACCCTCCCATGTTCAGCCAGGCCGTGCTGGAGGTCTCCTTTCCAGAGAACAACTTGCCTGGTGAGAGGGTGGCCACAGTGGTTGCCACAGATGCGGACAGTGGCAAGAATGCTGAGATCACCTATTCCTTGGAGGCCTCGCCCCTGTCCTCAGAGACACCGGGCAGCATCTTCAGCATTGACCCTGACTCTGGGGATGTGTCGGTGCAGGCAGTGCTGGACCGTGAACAACGTGACACCTACGAATTTCAGGTGACAGCCCGGGACAAGGGGGTGCCATCGCTGCAGGGCTCCACCACAGTGGTTGTGCGGGTGTCGGACCGCAATGACAATGAGCCACGCTTCATGCAGGATGTGTTCACCTTCTATGTGAAAGAAAACCTGCAGCCCAACAGCCCTGTGGGCATGGTGACTGTGATGGACTTTGACAAGGGCCGCAATGCCGAGCTCAGCCTCTCCATTCAGCCCGGAGACCACGACCAGGCAGCTGGCATCTTCTCCATAGAGAATGACACTGGAACCATTTTCTCCACTGTCTCTTTTGACCGTGAGCAGCAGACCAGCTACACCTTTAAAGTGAAGGCAGTGGACGGGGGTGAGCCACCACGCTCTGCCACAGCCACCGTGTCTCTCTTTGTGATGGATGAGAACGACAATGCACCCACTGTCACCTTCCCCAGCAACAGCTCCTACACCGTGCTGCCACCCTCCAGCAACATGCGCACCGTGGTGGCCACAGTGGTCGCCACCGATGCTGACACCGGTCTCAATGCTGACCTCAACTACAGCATTGTTGGGGGCAACCCCTTCAAACTCTTTGAAATTGACCCAGCCAGTGGTGTGGTGTCGCTGGTGGGAAAGTTGGCCCCCAAGCACTATGGCCTGCACCGCCTGGTTGTGCAGGTGAATGACAGTGGGCAACCACCCCAGTCCACCACTGCCCTGCTTCATGTCTTTGTCAATGAGAGCCTGTCCAACGCCACTGTGGTGGAGAGCCAGGTGGCCCGCAGCCTTCACACCCCATTGGCCCAGGACATTGCTGGTGATCCCAGCTATGAGCTGAGCAAGCAGAGACTTAGCATAGTCATTGGTGTTGTGGCTGGCATCATGACCGTCATCCTTCTTATCCTGGTGGTGGTCATGGCCCGCTACTGCCGATCCAAGGGCAAGCATGGCTACGAGGCCGGCAAGAAGGACCACGAGGATTTCTTCACCCCCCAGCAGCATGACAAGGCCAAGAAGCCCAAGAAGGACAAGAAAGGCAAGAAGGGCAAGCAGCCCCTCTATAGCAGCATTGTTACCGTTGAGGCTTCCAAGCCCAATGGGCAGCGCTATGACAGTGTCAACGAGAAGCTCTCGGACAGCCCTGGCATGGGCCGGTATCGCTCTGTCAATGGTGGCCCAGGCAGCCCCGACCTGGCTAGGCACTACAAGTCGAGCTCACCTCTGCCCACCGTCCAGCTGCACCCACAGTCCCCCACCTCAGGCAAAAAGCACCAGGCTGTGCAGGACCTGCCCCCAGCCAACACCTTCGTGGGCGCTGGCGACAACATCTCCATCGGCTCGGACCATTGCTCCGAGTACAGCTGCCAGGCCAGCAGCAAGTACAGCAAGCAGGTAAGAGCGCTGCACCCGCGGGCCCCAGCACGCACACGCAGGCACACAGAGCGGGTGAAGGGGCCGGGATGCCCGTCCCCGCCTCCTACACCGGCACAGGCACACACCCCGCCAGGTTCAGTGACCCGTAAAGTCTGCTGCCCCCGCCCCCCTCCCTCCAGGCAGTCAGGTGCACAGACCAGCAAGCAGCACGAAGGAAGGACAGTCAGACATCTTTATTGCTATAATTTTTATCATTCCCTCCGCTTATCAGATCCAGCAGCCAACCAGCCCGTCCATGCGGCCGCCCCGCGTTGCCCCGCCGCAGGCGCAGCGGCAGCCGGCCGCGGAGGCCGGGGGTTCTGTCGCCAGTCCCGACACAGAACTGTAAAGCAGCCTGAAATGCCTTTATCAGCCGCGCCCGGAGGCCAAACCCGGAGGTTTTGGGGGGGTCGAGGGCAGATCAGGACCCCACACCAGGCGGAGCCGCCATCTCCCTCCCGCCCCCCGGCCCCGCCTCCATCAGCGTGGCCTGGCGCTTCCCCCACCGCCATGCCTTCCCAGCCTTAGGGACGGGTCAGCCTCCGCTGAGCAGGAAAGTTTCGCCTCGGCAGCCAGTTGTTTCGGGGAGAGGGGGCTGCTGCCTGCTTGACGCTTCCTAAAGCTGTGGATGAGAGTGGATTTGCAGCCGCCGCGCAGAAGCGCTAATAGCTGTAATTACCGGGTCTTTCATTAGGACCAAAATGCTTAAATAATCTACACAGCCTATCTGCGCTCTAATTTACACCACAGAGATTTGCACTCATTGCAGTAGTTGCTCTGAATACACATAAGCGTTAGTGAGTTTAGAATCGCACCTCAGTTTGTTATGTTTTCATTGCTTTTTTATTTTTTTTTTTTTTAATGCCCCTTGCCTATCTCATGAAATTTAATTCACGCTGAGAGGCCCTAATTTGCTCGCCCAGCTGCGGCACGGCTCTGTAATGTGACTGCCGTGAGACGTCTGGGAGGGAAATGTGCCTTCAGGGGTGCCGCGAGTGACTGGCTCTGGTCTCGGCTGTGTTGGCGGGGCTCGGTTCAGTGAAGCTCTGATAGCCTAAAACTGGTGGTGGTAGGGACAGTCTTTACAGTGCTTGAAATGAGATAGGCATAGCACAGAGGGGAATCACGGTTCTAAGTAAAGGCTTCCGTTTATTTTATAAGACACATATATACTCTGAACAGAGGTCTCTCTTTTTGGGGGGAATACTTTTTGAGCGATAGTACTTATAAGATAATGTCCTGAACGTTTTCTCAAACTCAGTGGAACACAGAAGCTAGAGGCAAATGAATGCTGATTCATGTAATTACACATCCAAGTCTGGAACAGGGAAGTTCTGACTAGTTTGACAAAAATGCTTTCTTTTCCACTTATTAACATGCAAATATGGTAAACCATGACTTTTTTTTTATACTTTGAAATGTTTGCTAGCTTTCTAAAATTGGAGTTTTGTAAGTGTTGCCTGTATTTGCATTCTGCTCAGAAATAGTTAAAATATGGTAGCGTAAAACTAATTATATGAGCTACCCCCTCCAGTCTTTCAGGTCACCAAAATAGTGCTATTGTACTATCCACCAGTGCTTTTGTGTATGTGGTTTTGCAAGTGATAGACTTACAGAATGTTTGACACAGCAGTTTCTGTGTGATACATTTCATTAACGCTCTCCTAGAGAGTACATCAGAATTTCATTTTGAGAATAGTATGTATGAAATACCAATTTCTAAGTTCTTTATCTTTCATCTCCTAAGGCTTGTTAAGCACAGAGTAAATGATGACATTTTAGCAAACACTGGAATAAAAGTAGCAGTGGAATATATGCTAATCAGATACCACTTCATTCTTGATGCTGCAATTCGTCTAAACATATGGATTATAATCTGTTAAAGTGTAATTTAATTTCAGTGTAAAAGAATGATTTGCATTCAAAGTGTAGGAATGGTAAAGGAATATGCATTACATATTACTGTATTGCTTGATAAAAAAACCCCAAACTTATTTGAGATTCTAATACAGAAATATATTTTTAATTACTTAATATTTTCCAAGGATTTCTTTTGATATAAAATATATGAGAAAATTTAGTAGAAGAAAATGGCTTTATTGCACTTTTACAAAGAAGTGCACCTTGAAATGCTCCATTACTTATGTTGTTTGCTGCAAACCAGTTTCTCAGTGTTGATAGTTCTCTTTTGTTAAATATTTAGCCTGTTATGAATGTTCACTTATTCAAGTAGTTTATAGCCAGTATTCTAATGTCTTATGTATTTATTTTTAAATATGCAGACAGTATTTTCACACTTGTAAAGTATACATATAAATTGGAAATTGTCCAAGAAAACGGTAAAGGTAGTGTTAAATAACAGACTTTATGGGAGACTCTATCAGTCACAAACCCTCTGTTACCACTTTCCTATGTGTATTTGCCAGCTTGTTGCTGAGTGACATTTGTATACTTTTATTTATTTTACATAGTAGTGAGGACATTAAGACTTACTTGCATAAACAATATGTACACTTTTCACATCTCAAACATTGTCAGTAGAGTATTTCTCAGTTTAGCAGGCAAAACACCTGAGGATTTTTAACACTCAAACCATGTAGTGCTCTTGTTCAGCACAATTGTTTAGAGAGAAATGTGAAGGCAGATGCAGATAAAGGGTTCTGATGGGGTGTGTATCAGATTGTTTCATAGTTCTGTACGTTTGGAACAGAACCAGTAGCATAATAGTGTGGCTGTGGTAGGGAGACTACTTGAAATATCTAAGACTGCCTTTATTTACTCATTGTCAGTTCTCTTTGTTCTAAAGAGACATTAGTGTGTAAAATTTTAGAACAAATAAGTGGACACAGCAGAACATACCTGCTCTAAGTTACTGGAAATGAGAGTGATGCTAATTTCTCATTAGTGTAATTAGAATTGGTAACTGATACTTTCCTGTATCTACAATGCAGCAGTCAGGAAATAAAGTCTCTACTTACATGACCGACTGGTGCACCCCAGGGAACACAAGTTGTTTTCATTCCAATGATTTGATACTTCATTTTTAAGGTGATGAATTGAATTCTTATATGAGTTTCAAAATACATCATGTTTGATACAGGACTGTATAAGATAATTGGAGAAAATTGCAAACAATTTGTAACTTTCCTCTTTCTGACATCATGTCTTTTATATAAAGTTTAAAACAAAATTCTGTATTCAGTAGACTTCTGACATTTCACAGTCACTATTTTTTAGGAGCTCTTTAACAAGTTTAATTCTTATGCTTGTCTTACTTAGCATGCTATTACTCTGGAACATTCTTTTAGCCTCTTGCTTATCAATTCCCTCCTTTTCAGTAAAGCACTACAAATGTTAAAAATACTTAGTGTTCCACAGATCTTAATCTCTTGCCAAAAGTTAAAGCTGTAGAGAAGTGTTTTACTGAATGGGGATGAGTTTAAGTAAGTGTTTTTCTGGATCACAGATTAAAAATTTGAAACCTCTAGGTGCTGCACATTGCCTGTGAGGAGCCTGGATATTGGAATTTCCAGCAAAGACAGCCAAAGATTATGAAAGCTCAGTGCATAAGGAGGATCACTTAACAGCTTGGAGTGTTACATACTTAATCATAGATCTCATAATGAATTCTAATTGTAAATAATTATTTTACAATTTAGTTACATATATATTTTTATAATATATGCTTCACCTCTTTGTCTCACAGTGCAAAATAGTGGCATATAAGCAGTTTTATTTCAGTGAAACTTAAACGCGAATCAGCATGTTACCAACAACTCTTCAAAGAACAGGCCTTTTGAACACTCTTTATATGTTTGTATTTCTTGGCCATCATCTTATCTTGGTTTCTTTTTTTACTTGCTCTACTAAGCAATGATTACTGGCTCTTTAAAACACTTCAGTTATGATGCTGAGGGTTTTTTTTTTTAATTTCTTATTTTTTTAAAAGATATTGGTCAGTACCAGTGGAACTTGCAGAAGCAGTAAAGGAATTGCTGAGCAGAATTATTTCTATACTTCAGGTATTGGCTTCTTAACCAACTCTGTAATTCTTTAGGAAAAATCCCATTGCCTTTTCTCGTTGAAAATGTACTGTTTCATGAAGAAAAATGTTTATCAAACCAGTGTGCTGACACTCTAATCAAAATTATATGCATTTCCTGTAAAGTTTTACTTCCCTGAAAGTGAAATACATGGAAATTAATTTCTGGAAAAAAAAATCCTTGTTCAGTTAATTTATTTCATAAAATTTCAAAGATTAATCACTCTGCTGCAATATTGCAGAAGCATTTTGCCTAGTTGGTTATCATATATGTCAATTGTATCTATAGACTAAATGGTTCAATTTCTTCATAAACATGCACGTATACCCAGCAGCCTTAATAGGACCCCAAATTCATCTGTTAAGGAGGCAGTCAGTTTAGCCATACAGGAAGGCATCATCTTTCCTCTTGTTTATGATAGACACACACATACACAGAGGGGCTTATCTCAAAGGCTATTTTTTATATTCCCAAACACCTCTAAAGAATAAAATTTTTCACAACTTTGAGCTAAGGAAATATACTACAGTGTAATTATCATAAAAATAACAATGTCATGATGGCACTAACTGCCATGTCAAAAAAAAAGAGAACATTGTTATTGAATATAAGCATTTAAACTGGTGACTTTTTTCATACATTTAACTTTCATACCATTTAGTGAAAAGTGTACAGAAGTATTTCCAATTTTTGGTTCTCATTTTGCATTATGTTAAATATTTGACAATTTGTTTTTAAAAGTGACCCACATTTGACCTTCAGTATTATGATGAGAGAGGGGCTAATTAAACATGAAATGGATGTGTCGTTGATGCTTTAATTATCTTTATTTAACAGAAAGTGTTCCACTGATAAGTGCAGCTTTTATTTTTTCCTCTCCAGTAAAATCATCTTGTACAGTGTGCAAATGACTAAGTTACCACTGAATCACTCTACACTCCCAGGAGATGTACAGAGCCAAAAGGGACAGGATCTGAGTAAAGGAGGATACATGCTCTGAATAAGTAAAGAACAGTACTATTATAGGCAAGGGGTAGTAAGAAACATCTTTAAAAGCATAGAATCTGATTTATCAACTCAGACAGCTCTCTGGCATTGTACATAACAAACTTGGGTTATAACCATGGTTAGCAGCTTTACTGTTGCTGTCAGTCTTTATGTTTCTGAGCGTGTTTCTTCCTCTTCCTCTTCCTCTTTATATTTCTTTTTATATTTATTTTAGTTTGTGTTTAGTTGTCTGATTTTCTAGTATTTGTGATAGTTGCTTGTTTGACCATCAGTACTGCTTTGTTTTATATCTGCAGCTTCAGACTCATTTTCCTTTAAGTATATTCTTTCAAAAGTTTTAGAAGGTTTATGTACTTAGTAATAGGCTGGGCCACTTTGAGATATAAAACTAATCAATTTGGTTTTGCATTAAAATATAAAAGAAAGTCAACAAACTTCAAAAGTAGTTAGCATTATAAGTCAACTAAATCCTTGACAAGCACTGTGAACTCTTCACTGTTACTACAAAAAAATTTAGTACTTAATTACTAATCTTAACAAGATTAACATAATTTTGACTATATATATGTAGAAAATACTGATAGAAGCATATCCAGTATAGTATTTAGCAGGCAGATTTTCTAAGCAAGTCTGCTTTCAGAAACTGTTAAACCTGCAAAATACACTTTTTTCAATCTTAGGCCGTATTACATGCAATATGTTCCATGTAAGTTATGTTCTACATTTCTCCATTAAAAAAATTTACCTTTTTAGATGGTTTTATCTCAGCATATGCTGAGAAAATGTCCTTTTTTGTATTTTTCTTCCCTGATTTTCCTTTCCTGGAAGAGTAAATTAGTTTTCTGTTACCAGATTTTGGACTTTTCTAGCATACACTGTACATTCGTTTTAATCACTAATTGAAATGACAGAAATGGACCAACAGCTACTCCAATGATCAAAAACCATTTTAAAAATTATTATTATTATTTTTGTATATAAATTTCCATTATTTTAATTTTTAATTAAGTTTGTGAAAGAAAATTCTGACATGCATAAAGGTGTATTTCAAGCTAGGACTAACTTACTGTCTTTCATATATTTAAGGAAACAGACTTCCCAAGGTCACTTGTATTTTATTGTTGTGGATGACAAAATATCACGGTAATGCTGGAGTAACTAAGATTAGTGAAGCATCTGAAATGAGTGACAAGAATAACAGTGGAATAAGACCAGAATAATCCATAGGAGATTTTAAACTTTTTAGTTTCTTACTTTAATGTAATTTCCGCTATAAATATTTAACTGAGAGCAGGTCATGAACACAAGTCAAAATCTCAATGTGATTATAATGAAGTACCAGTTAGTCAAGTTCCTGAATTATGTCAGTGATACACACTAAAGTTGTCCAGCTGTGTGGAGAGATGCTTAGCATAAGTCATTTGCTCACTCTTATGTGGCCATTTTCACTGACAAGAGATCTAAAATTAAAATTAAGAACAACTTTTGAAGGTATTAAAAAACCAAGAGATTAGCTGTATATATAGCACATACAAGCAGTGTGGAGGAACCACTTACCATTTTTTTCTGAAAGAAGATGGAAAAACTTTAGAGTAAATTTTGGAATTTAGAAGTTTGAACAAAAACAATGTTCTGGCTCCATTTAGAACTGTGAGGTAGGTAAAGGTGATGTGATTTCTTTTTTTTATTGTTTATACCAGTAAAAAAACCCCTCTCATTAAGTTGTTTTGAAATCATTAGTTTGTAAAATGGTGCAGCATAGACCCAAAAGTTCAGTTTTACTCAGAATGGATCACAAACAGCACAATTACTAGAAGCTGAACAGCACAATTGTTAGAAGCTGGAGAAAATTATATTTGTCTTTCAGAACCAAATTTACCTTATTAACTACTGGCAAGAGTGAGTATACTTTTTGAAGGCAGACTATTTTTTGTCAGATGAGATTTTGCTACACATTTAATGTTCTAATGTCTGAGTTTGTAACTGAATGAAAGGAATGTGTGCTTTCAAATAGCATTCTTGCAGTATTAGGAAGCAATAAAATTGGTATTTATCAAAGTGTTTGATATAAGGTCTTTTATTATCTACAGATAATTATGGATAATGTAAAGTTAGTTTTTTAAGGCTAGGTACAGAAGGTAGGTACTAGCTGATGCTGAAAATTGCTCATAGATAGAACCAGAATACAGAAATACAGATTACATCTGCCAAAAATTCAGAGACAATATTATCTTGCAGTCATGTCTGAACAAATTCCTTTAGAGTAGTACCTTGTAAGTAAAAGAAAAATTGCCACCTGACAGAAAAAAATTCCTGAATTACGTGGTCACATGATGATTATGAAGAATCTGCCATAAACTCCATTAAAATTAGATTATTGACTGGTGTTGTGGCCAGGAAATGTGTGTTGTGTGTCAAATGTTTTGTCTGTTGTAGCACTTCTCAAAGAGAAGTGGGAGGGACTGGTGTAATTTATTCTGTCTATCCATGTATAAATGTCCAGATCTCTTCAGCCGTGGAGAAGTAACCCCTACTTCCTTTGGATACCAAATCTTGAGAGGCAGAATTAGTTTGACACAGAGATTTATCCTTGGGTAAAAAAAAGGCCCTTCATCAAGACAATGCTTTTAAAGGGATACAGTTTGAGATAGAATTATGTTTCTGACTTCAGTGTTGTGCTGGAAAATGAACTAAAGGAAGTTATGGAGACTGTCATGGCATTCTGGTTATGGTTCAGCTATCTAAGGGTGTGCATCCTAATGTCAGTTTAGGCACCCGAAAGTTCCCACACTATCTGCACAGAGCTGCACACGCAGAGTGTGTGACACAAGACATGGATGTCTCCTGTGACACTCTTCTGTAGCTGCAGCTCAAGGCCACACAAAAAAAAAAAATCACTAAATCCTTTGGTTTACTTAACAGAACAATATTTAAAATAAAATTAACTACTCTGTGAATGTAGTGCACTTTGGCAGGGCTGAAAATTATTTTTCCCGTGAGAACTTAAGCACAATTTTCAAATGTGTGTGCCGTACACATGCCAATTAATAGAACAGAATCTGCATGTGCAGATACCTGACCACATATAAGCAGTTAACTGAATTTCCATTCATTGTCAGACCTCTCAGTTTGATTTTTATCTCAGGTGAAACTGCAGGTATTTCCACTAAAGTCAATCAAATTTAACTAGTATTAACTGCAGAAAATTGTATCAGATGTCGTAATATTCAGAAAACGCTTCATAATTAAGTAAAATATAGATAGAGAACACCAGTTTATCAGTTTGGATGTTAATCCCCCACATCTAAGTTATCAGCATGTATATAAGTATAGTTTGCAAAATAAGAGTAGGTTTTCATCATGTATTACGTCCAAATGTGAAGTAGTCTTTCTAAAAGGGTGTGGAAATGATGTTATTTTAATGACACTTCAAAAAAGTAAGATTTTAGTATTGAATACATTCTTGCTCAAACTAATGGTAAGCAAGAATGCCTATGTCAAGGTACCTTTGTTGGTCCCCAGACAGGTGTTTGTGGAGCTGTGTGTTACCCTTCATAGGCATATTTAAAAGAAAGGCTTGGCCTAAAAATTCCTATCAACTTCATAATGCAGAACTGTGCTTCAGATGAAATCTGGCCGTTTGTGTAGGAAAATCTGCTTAGTTTGTTGTAAGTCCTATTTAAAACACTATAACAAACGAAAATGCTTCTGTAATTTGCAGTCTTTCTAAAGGTGAAAGACAAGAATGGAAATACAGATTATAAACCAACAGAAAAGTAAAGCATTAGTTCATCTGCTCCTGATATTTTCATATATCAGGAGCAGATGAACTAATGTGATATTTTAAACCCCTATTTCACACCTTTGCTATTCACAACTTATGTGGTTTTGCTGGTTTTAGTATACACCTCATCTCGTCACACCTGCTCTAAGTGAAGTTACATTGTCATAAAATTTGAGTAATTAAATAGTTAATCAGTTTCCTTATCTCCATCCATGTATTCCAAATTGGTTATAATGACATAACGTGTGCCTTGTGTGATGAGAGGATATCCATCATTCTGCTGAATTGGAGAAGTGCTATTTTCAGTGATCATGTAATTATATTCCAATTGCAGTACAAGTTTACAGAAGGACAGTAATTGATTTACTTGAGAGAGAAATATTTGTTGAGTTTTCAAGTAATGTTGTGAGTTCTTATACGGAGGGAATAATTGCACTGGAAGCTAGAAATATCTACTTAACAGGGCACTGCATGCTCAGCCTGTGAACCTCAGCCCAGATCTTGGGTAAGATCTGTCACATTTTAGTGAATTTAGACAATTCATTCATATGGCTCCTCTGACTATATACTGAATGTTTTACTTTTCTTCCTGCAACTTAAGGGCCTGAATTTTTATTGTATTCAGAAACATTCCATTAAAATAAAATTCCACTTTCTTTTAATGGAATTTTTCCGAATACTAGTAAAATTCAGTTATTTCTAGAGCAGCTGTTATTTCTGATGAGTAAAAGTGACAGCAAGGTGAAACAGAGCAGTACTTGTTTTCGTAGTCTTTAAAATATGAATGTTTTTCCAAGAAATTGCAACACAAAGTCTGGGTCATGTATTTTGTTCAATTTGTTACTATATGCATATGAAATAGAATAGTATAACATATCTGAACTAACTACAGTGCAGATGTGAGTGGTACTTGATAGACTGACAGAGAATTACCACTGAGGCACAGTATGTGTTTCACCAGCATGTGGATTTGTGTAATGGGTGGCTTCACTCAATAGCTTCAGTCCTGGCACTGAAGATCCTTGAGCCGGCATGAAGTCACTAGGGCTTAGTGCACAGTAATTCATTCTCTTTAAATTCACCAGGTTCATCAATACAAACAATAGATATGCTATTAAAATACTTGCTACTGGTGGTGTTTTTCTGTGCTATTATACATTTTTATACATTTTTTATTAAAAAAAAATGCACAAGACAGCTTTAGTTTACAAGTAAAGGAAATTTGTGCAAATGTTTATGAAATGGCTCTGCATTTGCCATCCTGTGTTTTGCAGAGATCACTGGATGCTTATATAATTTATCCTTTTTTGTGCAACGTTGGTTCTCTAAATAATTATTTACAGTGTTGCTAGTATTCTGGATATTTCTGTTTGTTCTTTAATGCAGATGAGAAGATAAGCAACAGTGTGAAATTCCTCTGTGCAGCATAAATTAAGAAGATTTTGTTTTCATTATATTGCAAATAGTTTTATAACTTAGGGTCTCCTATTCAAGGAGACTGGGTGATGCTTTATTCAGTTGGCCCTTCAGAAGCTGCTGAATGAATTGAAAATTAATCTTGGACTTTTTAATACTGCACATTAGTGCACCTTTCTAGGAACCTTGAATACTACATTTATGCATTTTTTCTATATTAGTTCTTAGTTAAATATATGAAGGGACTGAACTCTTTAAATTATGCGGTAAACTTCCTGGAGAATTAATGTTACAGAAATATGAAAGGGCTGGCTAAAGCATCACTCTACCAAATGTTTCTAAAAGGCTTTATATATTTATAAGACTTCATGATCTACTATTGATGCAAATTACTAAGGATAAAAGAAAATCCATCTGTTATCAAAGAAAAAAAATAAATAAGTCCAAGGATTTGAAAGACTTAGCATTAAGGACTAAGTATTCATACTTTGTGATGGGTTTATAGTAATTGACAGTAGAAAAGACTTCCTTTTATCATTTACAATGTGGGTTATTTTTTTAAAACTAAAGAAAATGACTTTGCCATAAAATCTTCTCATGTAACATATCCTGTCTCATTTCATAATTTCCTCTCCTTCACTGAAATGTCTTAATATTAAAATATGACCTACACCATTTCATGTTGTGTCGGGCATTGCTAGTTTTATTATTACCCTTACATTTAATCAAATTGTCAGTAGCTAAATAAATAGCATTTCATCAAGAGCTGTTGGTTTTCAATCAGCTAGGAAACAGATTACGGGCCTGAGAACAGATCTAAGGCTGGTTTCTCCAATCTGCAACTAATTGTACGCTGATAATAGCACTGCCCACAGGCAAATCTTACTTGCTGTCCTGATCTATGATAGATTTTCCTGTATGTTAATATTACATCAGATGGAGTAATTTTGTTGTAGTTGCCGTATTTAACCTTTCCTTTTTAATTGGAAATATATATTGTTTGGAGATACTACCTTCATGTTTAATTTCTGAAAAGAAATGCATAAATGAGAAAAAAGCTCAAGGGAAACATTATAGCCATGCTTTTTGCTTTAACGTCTCCTCTTAAAATGGTTGCTTCTTTAGAAGATAAAATACTGTTGATACTTAAAGAAGTATTTACATGTAATATTGCATATTCTATGGCTTATCTCAGGGACTGAGGAATATGTCTTACAAACTGCAGCAGGAAGTAGTGCTTTACTCTCTCTTGGTGTGTGTGGACTAGCTGTTGGGGGTGTGGGTGCCAGAGTTCTCTCTGGATCGATTGCAGATCATATACTAACTGTATATAGCATATGTGCAGATTGCATCATTAAGACATTATAAATATTCACATTTTTCCATTGTGAAGTTGATGAGGGTGATTAAATACACAGCAGCCCTAGTACTGTACCAAGACTCCATCATTTCAGGTGCTTCACAGATACAGAAGGCACTGTAAAAGCTGCTTTTAAACAAGACATAAATAGATGGTAGAATAGCAAATACTGTCTGTAGTCAGCACATCATAGTGTTCTGGAAGAAAACTGTCTTCTGGGCTGTGTACATTGTTCTTGTGAAACGATTTCAACAGTTTCGAATATTTTTTTTCACCTTGCTAGTTATGCAAACAGCTCTTCACTTTTTTCACTAAAGCAAGTGGGAATTGTTCACTGTCACAAATAATAAATAACGAGAGTACCCGATCTGCAGAGCATGGAAGTGATAAAAACACATGCTTATGAGTGCTCGAGATTTCACAGCTATTAATTCTGAACTTTTTGATTGCAATTCTGTTTTACAAGAGTGGATGCTGTTAGGGCAGCAGTACACAGTGACAGTGAAGGATTATGACAACATGCATTTATCACTGTGAGCTTGATAAATTCAGTGCAAGACATGGTCAGAAAATGCCCCTAAACGTGAAGTCGTAAAATGTATCTTGCCTTTACTGAAAGTTAAAATAGTGAACATTTCTCTATTACTGCTGCTGATCTTTTTAAATTAGTAATTTAGTACTAATATGAGTATGCTTGAGAAGGTTTCTTTGTGCATAATGAAATGTGTAGCTCTTACCAATATTAGTGATTTTCTTAACATGTACACTGAGGGAATCTAGGAGTTTTGTGCACAATGCTGTATACAACATGTAATCACATATGGAAAGGTCCTTTACAAAAGGTCAGCAAGTACTATAGCAAGTTTGGCATTAATAAAAGTCAGAAGGACACTCCTGACTTTCAAGAAAGCTTTAAAGAATTTTTTTAAAGGTACCTAGCACTTGAAGTCTGAGTTCTAAGTTTGTCTAAAAGTATACTCCCTGACTACTTCTATGTAAATCAAAATGTGGTAGATCATGTCTTCCATTTTGAGATTGCAGCATTCACAGGTAATAGGAATGTTTCAAATCAGAAACCAAATTTTTGGATTATATATAGAAACAGGAATTTCAATAATAATTGGACATCATTCTGAAGTTGTATACTGTAAGAAATTAGAACACAAAAAAATCCAAATACCTAATCTGTAATATTTATACTAAATTTTCAAAGTGATAACAGAGAAAATAAATCCTAAATTATACAGTAAAAAGTCCTGAATAAGGGAAGCAATTGAGTAAGAACAAGTCTAGAAATGTTAGTACTTCATTTTTTTAAATCTTTATCATTCTAGGGAATTAATCTTCAGCCTTTCTGAAATCCTTACTGAGCTGGTAATTTTTTTCACATTTTCAGGACATCATCAAAGCCATGCTAATCTGGACCATGGGCATGTCTCATAGTCCTTGAATCTCTGAAGAAAACATTTTTTTGTCTCCTATTTTTAACATAATCGAGATTCACGTCATGTTTTATAAAACCTATAGAGAGAACAGTTTGGTTATTTACAAGACAAGTGTTATTGGATACAATCAACAGTTTACAGTTCTTTGCAAGATTAATAAGAAAAAATTGCAAATCCAGGAGGCATATGTTCTCACTGAATATCTGGCTCAGTAATTAGACAATCTGGCTACTGAGTGAGGTACATTTGTGATAGGTTGTAATGTACATCCCATGTTTAAGGCATTGTAGGCATTAAGGCATGGAGGAGGAAAATTAAAGATCTCGTGACAAAAGGAAATCCAGACATTTTCTTTCCTGTAATGTGAATCTGTAGGTATTTGTGTTGTCTCCCAAGGAAAGGCCTAGCATTTGAGCAAGACTTTTCTTACAGAAAAGGAGAACAGTTGGAGTTCTGTTATTGTTATTTTTCTTTAACTCTAGAATTTTCTTTGTAACTGAGAAAACCTAGTTTTTAATCATTCAACACCCTAGATTTTGGCAAAGTCTTTAATTAATTAATATTTGTGTATAACTTCGTCAAGTAAAACTTATGCTCTCTACCTTCCTCATCATCTCCATCAAAAGCAGTGCCCTTTTAAGACACTGGGGCAGATAGGAAAATTTTGTCTTTCTGTGTTTGTGGGACTTCCTACTTATTTTTTCTATGCTTGTATTTGAAATGATTTTGAGGGGACTTTACAGGAAGCATAGACTAGATAACTACTCCTAAGACATAAAGGAATAAAATAAAGAGAACCTGTGATAGAAAAATTGCTTTCAAAATAATTTTTCCCCAGTTTTTCTTTTGTTTAAACATGAAGATTCTGGTTTAAAAAATCAACCTAGTGAGCCTTAAAATATTTACGTATATGTTGGCTTTATGGAAGGCTGTTTTGAGATGCAAATAAAATGAATCTGTTAAATTGTTCGGAGTTTTGGACAGAGAACTTTCATTGAGGTGGCAGTAGAATACATATGCTGACATATATGACTATGAGTCATATATGACTCATAGTCATATATGTCATATATTAGTCATATATGACTAACAGTCATATATGACTAATTTCACTCACATATAACTTATCATGGACTATTAGTCATATATGACTAACAGTCATATATGACTAATTTCACTCACATATAACTTATCATGGACTATTAGTCATATATGACTAATTATATGACATAGTCTTATGACTATGTCATATAATATATATGACATAGTCATATAATAGTCATATATTAGTCATATATGACTATTAGTCATATATGACTAATTTCACTCACATATAACTTATCATGGACTATTAGTCATATATGACTAATTATATGACATAGTCTTATGACTATGTCATATAATATATACGACATAGTCATATAATAGTCATATATTAGTCATATATGACTATTAGTCATATATGACTAATTTCACTCACATATAACTTATCATGGACTCCTATACTATGTATCCTCTAACCTCAGCTTTGTGCTCTGCATTTATAGTCTTATCTTCCCAGTAGAAGTCTGAAGAATTTTGGATTTTCGTTTCAGTCTCTGTTCTTCCCACCAAAGCAGTTTATTTTTCTAATACTGTAAGAGTCAGATCTCTTAATAAGAGAATCAAAAGTTATGAAAATGTGAAGGCTGAATATTATTTCAATTTTGTTCCTTCAGTAGGATTGCAGAAAGTGTTGTAGATCTGTAAGCATGTTACTATTAGTTTTTTGATGTTGTTTCTGTGTCTGTTTGGTGTTCTTTATTTTTAATAATTAAATTCTATTCTAAAACCTTAAAAATTTGAAGATCTGAGTGTATATGATGGAAGTTAAGACAGTGAAGACAGTAAAGATCTTTGTAGATTTTCCATGTCCCATGGAATAACATCACATCTGTATGACTTCTTAAATGCTGTTTTCCTGAAGAGAGGATTTCTTTCTGTTATAATTAGTAAACCAAAGGAACAACGACAAAAAAAATCAAAATTGAAAAAAAAATCCAAATACCAAAAACCCACCGAAAAAAAACCCACCAGAAAAGCCCTCAAATCAACCCAAACCTGCAAAAATGTTCTCCAACTCAGGCTGATTTCTGTTTCCATGAATCAATACCCCTAGTCAAATTCACAGTCTGGCAAACACCTAAGGCTGACCTGTGCTGTAGAGAATAAACAGAGACGCTGTCAGTTTTATGAATAATCTTCTGTCTTGGATGAAACCTTTTCTTTCGAAAAGAGGCTTAAGTATTTCGAGCACAAATGAAATAGTGCCCATGTTCTCTACTTTTCCATAATTCAAGAGCTAGGAAGCCTGATTTGTGAGAAGCTTATTCTGTGACTTTGTGTGTAATTGACAGTGAAGGGGGAAAATGAGGCAATGTTACGCCTTTGCCAGTTCTTTTTAAAGGAAGGAATATACTTACTCATTAATGATCCAAGCTATGAATAGATTCATGGTTTATAGCACAGCCTTAGAGTGGGTTAAGAGAATTTAAGGGTTTATCACACAGTCTTAAAAGAGGCTAAGAGAATTTAAAAGAAAGCTATTCAGACTGGAAAATTCTGGGTAAACATTTACCTATCTTCTTGGCAGTTCATTATTAAATTATATGTTGGCATTTTACAGGCATAGAAAGAAAAAGGAGGTACAGACAAAGTAATAGAAACACTCTGATGACCTATTATTAGAGTTTAAGCTGAATAAATACTTAGCATCTAAAGTATGGAGCAGAGGTAATAAAAATCATTGCAAACTACTATCCACAATGCATAATATCCAGTAATAAAATTTAGTTCATTACAATAATACATGATGCAGTACTGTATGATGCAGTATTATCACACTCTTTTTATGCCCTGGGCTTAAATTTGTTCAAAGTCTTAGAGTAGTTCTAAACAGTAGATGTTTCATGATGACTGGCAGATAAATATATAACTGTAAATATAACTGTAAAATAATGAAATCACATCAAGGTGTGTGTGGGGGTTAATTTTTTTTTTTTTAAACCAAATATTTTCATTTGTATTTAAGGGGAGCAGAGAAAGAATCCATGTGAGAAATACAGAACCTTGTTAACAGTGTGCTGTCATAAGTGTTCTTTAACGTTTGTTCAGGTCTGTCATATTCTACACATGCTCTTCATGTCACTCTTTTGGTTTCTTTCCCATACGAAGTATATAATAGCAATTTTTGCTTCATTATCGTGTTACAAGCTTGGACAGAGGTCAGTAAATGAACCAGTGTTCTTGTTGCACACAGAATTTTGTCCACACTCTGGATTCAAGTCTGCAAGTTGGAGTCCAAAATGTTGTGAGAGTCAGGTTCTCTGATCTGGTTGTGCTATACATCCTAAGGGAAGTACAAACAAGCATGAATTGTAAGGTTGCTGAATTCAGCTCTTAGAAATGATGGGACACTTTTTGTAGGACAGTTTGAAATTACCCTGATGAGATGTTGTATCTTATATATATTTATAGAAATAGCTTGTAATATACTAAAGTATGAATTGTAATGAATTTCAGCATCTTAACAGAGTTTAAATTTGGTTCTCTTGAGAACATAGTGTCTTACTAAATTTCTTATATGTTTTACTTTATTTTAGTGCATCAGAATTAAATTCCTATTTACTGATGTTGATAGTAGGAGAATTGATCTCTAAATTTTTTATATGTTTAGTTTGTGTTTAATTATTGGAATATAGTAGATATCTCATCCTAACATTAGAACATACTGGCCTTATTTAGCACTATGGAAATAAGCTTAACTTCATAAATATTGACTGTGAAGGGATAAGGTTTTCAAAATTTCCCTGTTTTAGTCTAACTCTGTATTCCCTTGAAAGTTTTAAATAACTGTGATAGAATTATGCTTAACTAATTTCTATGAAAGTATTTCAAACAACAGAACTATTGTTACATTCCTGTATGTATATAAATTGAGTTCTCCTGGGAAGAATGAGGTACAAATGCCAATGTTAACAAAGAACATATTTTTAAAAGTTTGTTATTAATGAAGAATGTATTTTTTTAAAGTTTGTTACTTAAAGGTGTACTTTGGCTCTTAGGCAAATTTATCTCACCTCAGCTTGCTAGTCATCTAGCCCAAGTTACTTATCTGGGGACAATTCACACGAAGAGGGATAGATGCCTTAAAGAGGGAGTCAAGCTATTCTCTCTACTTTAGCTATGTTCTGTGTCCCAGACCTCTCTCCATTGATCATACCAGAAAAGTAGTTTAGGTGGCTTCTAGGTAACTGATTTGGGTTGAGATTCCAGCTGCTCTGTGGTTTTTCAAAAGCATGTATAAGTTTTGACTTTTTTGGTGGTATATTTCATCCACACAAATGATGACACTGACCTATAATAAAAATATTTTAAGGTATTTCTGTATGTTTTGACTGTTGGAGGCAGACAAATGCATTTGATAGCGTAGGCAGGTGATAAGAACACAGGGACTAGGCCTGCTAAAGGAGTGTAGCTATGCATCCTTCTGCCCTCTCGCCTGTTGCCTGTATGTACTTTCTGGAAATGTGGAAAATGACTGAGGGAACTAGGAAAGCAAGCAAAATGCAGATGCTCTATAGATATTCTCTCCAAATACCAGTCATATAATTATTTCTAAAAATTGTAATTATCTCTATACCTTAGTTATTTTTAAGTAAAAAGCATAAATGATGGTATGCAAGTACTTATGTGATGGTGATACAAGAGTTTGTGAGTTCATCACCACCAGGATTTATGCATGCTTTAATTTCACCTCACATTTGCAGAGAATTTTGATGCTTTCCTTTGTCCTCCAGCCCTAGGCATTTTTTATAGTCAGTAAACATCAAAGTTAATTAAAAAGAAAAAAGGACTTACAGTGTTCATTACATGTTATAAATAACATTGATGGATTCTGTTCTCTCTGTATCTAAGCCTAGAAAATGAGGAATATGCAAACTGATGTTCTAGAAAGTATTTATCACCTTCCTAATAACTAAGATAACAGGCAGCAGCCACAGTGTCCTAAACTGTTTTATGTTTTGTCCTCTTTGGCATTTATCTAACAAATACAGCTTGAACTGTAATAGTCAAGAGAAAATATCAGGTTGATAAATTTTATATCATGATACAGACATCGAAGTTGTATATAAATGTGCCAAAGACAGGGATTTTATTTTGTTAGGATTGTAGGAACACCAGATTTTAATAACGCACTGTTTTATTCTTCATCATAGTGTTGGTGCTGAACATCATGAAAGAGGTTTGGTAAATTTTCCTCTAAGCTGAGCCTCTTCAGGGAGAAAAAGGGAAACAGTAATGAGTTAGAAATGTTAGCAATGGCCATATCCAAAACTTAACAATAACAACTACCACAAACTCAAAGAAATTGGAAAGGTAGTTTAAGGAAGTACAAAGAAATAAAATTCCTGTTTGCAAAATTAACCCTATTTTTTTGCAAAATACTTTGTAACAACTGTCTGTTAGAAAAAAAAATGTAATATCCTGGCAAAAACACAGTATAGTGTTTTGTTACAGTTTCTTCAGTGGTATTTATATGGTGACTTTATAAAAACTACTTCTGCCACTGATCTTTCTTTACCCTTAAAATACAAAATATACTTGTAGAAATACAATATGAAGCAAAAATAGTAATGCAGTTGTTCTAAGAAACAAAGTTTAAGGCTTGAAAACAGAGGAACTGTAGTGTTCTGAGTGTCAGATGAATGTATTTCCAAAATCTGTGTCTTTACATTCAGAGTTATGTCCTGTTCTCTCTTTGCTGAGAAACAGCTGATGTATATGAGGTAGAAAAAGTTGTGAGGCAGATCAAGGAGATTCAAGTGAGAAGATGAGAAGCACGCATTTTTTTTTTTCCCTAGAAGGAAAAAAACATTAATGAACTTGGAAATATTTGCAGACAGGAATATGGTGGCTGAACAGGGAGACAGGTGTGGCAGGAATTTGGTTCTGAAATGGTTCAGAGAGATCCATCTAGCCTGGATGGATTTGTATGTCCTTGATAAGTGTCTGCCTAGCTGCAGATGAGGGCTATACAGTCAATCAGTGGATATGTCTTTGTGAAGAATAAGGTGCTGTGACAGAGAGGTCCTTACAGGCTCTTGCAGTGTCTAAGAAGCAGTAACTCAGTACCATGGGTTCTTCTGATAGATTCTGTAACCATTTTATTTCACATCACTTATGCAGGATACAAGGATGTGGTTGTTATATTATAATTGCTTACACATGACCTTACAGACTGTTCATGTCCAAACTACATAATATATAGATTGCCTGGACTTTGAATAATCAATTTTAACTTATTAACCCTTATTTCTTCAAATGTATTTCTCACACGGACATGGTTATGTTACACCAATCAAACTCCTCTTATTTGTCAGCTTTCACAAATGTTTTAGGCCTAGTCTATGAATTTTTAGAGGTCTGTACAACTCAGACTGATAAAAAGAATTTTGTAAACTGTGTAAATACTTCCTGTGACTGGTTTCTCTAACATTACAGGATATTAGTATGAACACTGCAAAAAATTTGTAAGGACACATCTTGGTTCCTGGCCTCCTGGATTTGTCATCTATAGAGATATAAAACAGGCAAAGAGCCAGACTGAGCACATAATTAGAAATGTCATCACTCTTATGTTATTAGTCCCTGTTTTAGTGGATTTTGGAGAAGTCATTGAAGATTTAGCTGTGCTTGTCTCCAAGCTATTGCCTTAATGCAGGCTTGACTTCTGTTCTAGCAAAAGTCCATTTGGGAAGCAGTGCAATGCAGATACAGAACTGTTTCTATCATTCAGACTGGGGGTAGGTGTCCTGCAAAGTGGAGATGATGATTTTTCAAAGTGCTTTGAAGAGATATTTTCTATCCCTTTCTTTGATCTTGAACTGCAGTATTTTGAAAGGAAACACCTGTGTATCAGGCTTAGTATTTTTATCTCCCAGTTTTAAAAACAAAGAAACAGAGTTTGGATGTGAAACATACAGAAAAAAAGGCACAGTCCTACATAGTCTGATGAATATTATGTTTACGGGATCTCAAGTTGACATTTTTATATGCTGTTTATTCTCAGACTTACTGTTAAATCAGTAGAGTTATTTTCAATACCTAAAAGATGTTTTTCACCAGCTTTTTTTTTAAAGTTTTGTCCAATAATAATGAAAAGGTGATTTTTGTTGGGCATCTCTGATGTAATTGAATAATTTTGTTTACTTTATAGAATTAATTATTATTATGTGATGTTGAATTGATATTCTGCATGAAAATTTAAATACTAATTATATAGAATAGAATATAAATAAATATGTTTAATTATATCAGTCATTAATTATGTTAATAATTTTATTAATCAAATGAGAAAAGCAATAAAATATATTTTTAAAAAGTTATTACCCTAGATTTTTTCCATTAGCTAACAGATTAAGGATCTTTTGAGACTTAGCACCTCCACATGTATATAAGCTAATTTGCATTTATTTTAGTAAAACCTTACAATTCATGCAGTGAGTAATTTAGAAGAAAAAAATTATTACCATATGTATTAGAAGTGCATTGGTTTTCTGTTTACATAGATATAATCGTTTTGCCATTTAAAGCTTAATTTTTTTAATCAAACATGGCATTCATGCAAAATGTGTTATTTTAAAGAAGAGCACTGAAATTATGTAACCGATAAAGTTAAATGGTTGTCTGCATTAAAAAGAGGCATGAGAAATATCTCAGAATAGAGAGTAGGAACTTGAATTGATTTGTAGTTTGAATGTTTTTACAGTTGTCTACAACATCACTTACACGGTACTATTTTATAGGACTGAACATTCAGAGTATAAAATGTCGCATGTAAAATGTGTTATGTCACATTTTATAAAGAAACTTTATAAACACTCTGTGTGTGTAAATTTATGTGCTAATACAGACCCAGTTCAAAATGAGAGGCTTCATGTTACTCGATCACTAGACATGGTACTCCCTCTTCGTTTTGTTTTTAATTTGTGGTTTTTGTCTTGTTTTAAGGAGCATGATGTACCAGAGTACAGGGCTACATATTTCTCTGACGATTTTAAAATTTTGAACATAAGAATTCTCATTGACCTACCTAGGGAAACACTCTGGCAAGCCATATAATTCTATAAGTGTTTAATTCACTGTCTGTGAAAGTGATCAGGGACCAAGCACCTTATGTAAGCGTCTGTCTGCTGGCTTTCGGAAGTGATCGAAATTCACTGTGATATACTCAGGAGTATCCCATTCTCTCTCCTGTAATCCCAGCAGGCAAAGTCCAGTAGAAGAGAACAGCTAATAGAGTATCTGTGATAAGGAGTTACAAATGTCAGCATAGTCTCTTCCAAGTTATCACATTCCCAGAGGATGCCAGAGAAGTTAGTGTATTACTCATTGCAGTTTCAGTATTTATCATCTCATGAGACCTACTTGAGGACAATCTTCCTTATGTGATCTGTGTAGTCCCCTGCAGTGTAATATCAGTGTAGAATTTTATTTTGATACTATCTTGATAGAAGAAAGATAGAGATTTTGCTTTCTTTTAAAGTAACCAGTGATATATGTAATTTGTTTCAATTTCTTTCTTAAAAGTTGACCTTGTATGCTGGGCTTTGACTTTTTTCTCTCTATGAAAGAGATATGAATATGAACTGTAGCATTAGTCAGTATTTTCAGGAAAAATACAGGTCACATTTTTGCATAAATATGCAGGTACACTGATAAAATACAACGTCTACTTTCTGCTTTTATCCTCTGGTACTAGGCAAGTAGCTAATGCAGCCACGGTTGCTGCAGACATTTTGAAACCTTATTCCAGAAATTTTTTTGAGCCCAAAAAATATTTAACTAATATAATTTAATTCATAGGGTCGTACTTGTTCTTTGTCAGACCAGCTACCATGCTTCTCTTACCCTTCAGAACAGAATGTCTGGGTTCAAACTATGGATTGGGAATGATTTCTGGGCAGTGGTGTCTGCTGAACTGTGGTGAAGCACTCTTGGGGAGCAAGTGCTGGTTGTCATCAACCAAAATTGTGCTAAAGGTTATGCAGATAATTTAGTGCTATGGATACTCACTTATCAGAAAATGAGAATGTGCCATGACCCTGCACAATTTACTACTATAAATAATACTTTACTCTCCTCTCAGAAAGTTTTTAGTTTATTGCAGTAATGGACTTCTTTTAAAATAAAAAATTTTAAAAAATTGTATTGCAGCTACATGCCAAGATGCTAATGTATAGCTATATTCCATATGGAAAATAATTTTTTATGTGATGACTGAATATAGATCTACTTAAAGGATCAAGTAGACTTTTAAGTGACTGCATTCACACATTTTTTTATGTGATATATTTTTTGCATGCACTTAGAAAAATGACTTGTAAACATCAGGCTTGGGATTTTGTGCAGACTATTAGTTGTAGGATCATTGTTTTTGATTTCAGATCTCAGCTAAAAGAAAAAATAAAAACAAGAACAAAAAAAGCAAAGTAAAGCAAAAAAATACCTATAATATTATGTGGTAAGTATGATTATTCTTAACTAAGTTTAGCTTGTTTTTTGAGCCTCTTTTATAAGCTTAAAAGAGGTTATTTTTTGGTTGTTGTTTTGTTGGTTTTTTTTAATACATCTTTCTAAAGTAAATATCAGCATTGCTACTCTGATTACAGTGCTATACAGAAACAGGGTTCTTTTGCTCTTTCCAATATATGACTATTAAATAAAATCTCATGGGAAAAATAATGCCCACAGCATTTCGTACTAACCACTTGGAACTGCTTTTTGTAGGAATATTACCAATGGAACTGCAAACTCTAATTCTCATTTCAGCTTAGGTATAAAAGCACACTAGAAAAAATATTCTAAATTTACATTTATATAACTGAAAGTAGAATATGTCCCGTGATACTTTTACATCTATTCCTGCAAAGTGGCAATTGAAACATTCTTTCAACACTAAAAATGAAATCCCTACAGTTGTGTAGGAACTTAAATTCCTGTCATTGGGAAATATGTTATCTCAGGATGGCCATGGGTACCACAAGATGCTGAGAGCAGTCCCTGAATAGAGTGTAAGTAGTTATCAGCAGGCGTCTGTGGTACTGAGTGAACCTCAGGAAATTCATACAATGTAATGTTATGACAGGTTCTTGTTCAGTTCTTGAGGCACAATTGGAATTTCCCATTTCAATAAGCTAATAAAAATGCATTAGAGTTAATGCAGATATAAAAGCTCTGAAATGGCTACTACCAGTAGAAAAATGTAGTACAACTGCTAATATCAGGGTTTGATGCATGCTTAAATACCTAAGGAAAGAAGTACTAAATCATTTTTAAGAGAAAAAAACCCACTTAAATATCATTCTTTCACACTCAGATCTAATTTCTAGATGACTGGAGGGGTAATATTCAAATTAGGGGAAAAAAATATCTGCCCAAGTATGAAAATTTTTAGAACCCAAAATACATTGAGGATTATATGAGGAATAGATGCTGGGAATAAAAGTGCTATTTCAACCTCATAATGGATAAAACTCACAAGAGCAGTACATGAAATATGGATATTTCTAGCTACATAAAGCGGTTCGGTGAGACTATTGTGCTACGCTATTCCAAACCCTTGATGCTCAAATTCAAATACTTCTGGTTTCAATCAATCTTTATTATCCACTTACGTGCTTGGGATTGATGAAAACTGTTGGCAATGCTTGAAGAAAATGTATCAGGTGTGTGTGAGCAAATAGCCTTTAACATGGTTCATTAGAATATATCCTGAAATCCCTTTTGCCTTACACAGGACAGGCTGTTGTACACACACAAGTCATCCATCAAATAGCTGGGAAATTGACTGTAACGTGGCAACTGCAGTAGTGATAGAAGCCCAAATGTATCACTTCATTCCTGTTTTTTTAAATGGGAAAATATGTTTTATTTCAAATTGCTTGAAATCTAAGAGGTTTTCTTTTTGTGAGAGTTAATCATAATGCATTACATTACAAGCTTTTAACAGGAAAGAGATTATCATGCAATGTAAGAATCTTTAGTCTGAACAAAAATCTTGACAAAAGCAGGGTACTTTTTGACTGAAAAAAAATTAAGATCACATGATAACACCTTCCTGGAAATTATATTAGATTTAAAAAGAGAAGTATTACACACTGATATTGCAAGTAACAAGTATCATACATAGATAATTTTTCAGTAATGCTGGAGTTCTTATGAGGTTTACAATTTTAGCATTCATTGATTTTTGTTTAGTTATAGTAAATTACTATAAATGGCCATTATTGCAAGATGACCCCAGCCAGCAGCCAAGCACCCACATAGCTTCTTGCTTACTCTCCTCTCCATGGAGGGGGAGAAAATAAAAGGAATATGAGAAGACTTGCAGATTGAGATAAAGACAGTTTTGTAGGTGAAGTGAAATCTGTGCACAAAAACAAAGCAAAACAAGGAATTCATTCACTACTTTCCATTGGCAGACAGGTGTTTAGCAACTTCCTCAAAACCGTGCCTACATCACAAGTAGTGGCTGCTTGGGAAGTCAAATGCCATAACTTCAAATTTCCCCCTTTTCTTCTTCTTTCCCTGAGCTTTTCTTGCTGAGCGTGGCATCATATGACATGGGATATTGCTATCGGTCAATTTAGTCTGCTGTCCTGGCTGTGTTTCCTTCCAGTTTCTTACTCACCCCAGGCCTACTTGCTGGCAGAGAGGGGAAAAAGAGAAACTTGATTCTGCACAAGCTCTGCTCATCAACAGACAAAAGATTGGTGTGCTAGCAACATCATCTCAGTCCCAAATCTGAAACACGGTACCGTATGTGCTGCAGTGAAGAAAAGTAAGTCAGTCTCAGACAGATGTCACACAGCCACCTAATTATTTAATTACCTTGTAGTTTAAGATTTTTTTCTGAGGATTTAGATGAGCTTTGATTTCCTGTCATTTTTTCCTCAAGTTACTAAGTCTTAATGATAATTTCATCATAATAGTAATAAAAGTTCACATTTTCAAAGCAGTAAAATAATTGGCTCAAATTCATTGTTTTGGCTTGTGTCATGAGACAGCACAGAGTATAAGACAGTAATTGGTAATTTTGTCTCAGAAACTAATGAAGTTTGAATAGCAAAACCATTGGAAGTCTTAACATTGACCTGAAAGTCATCTGGATAAGCACCTATTTATAAGTTCTCATGAACTCAGGACCGATTGTTCATTATTACGTATACCTACTCATAGCAGAAAAGAGATTTATCAAACTGTTTTATTTGGATTGACTCGAAGTATATTTTTCACATTTATTTCATGCTAGTAGCTGCTATGTTATGCTGAATAACAGCTGTAAATAGTTATTTCTGAAGTTACATCACATGTCAAATTGTATCAAATGTAGTGATAAAGTCTTTTATAACAGAGTTCCTTAAGGCTTCTGTATAACCTACAGTTGGACAGAGAAATATGTTACAATCATACAGAATAAAGAAAATCTAAAAGTATGGAATATATACACTGGTATGGATAGGCAACATGATATCTTAATATGTCACAATGCTGTCTACAATCATAGATGAAGCTAACTGCATAAGACAGCATGATATGTTGTAAAATATGTCAATATTTGATCTAGTAGAAAAGGAACAATTTATTTACCTTCAGAGGTTCCATCTTTTAGCCCTTGAGCATTAAAGAACGAGACTTGGAAACCATTTGGGAAGTGTCAGTTGATTGTCATTGTCATTTTTAACAGAGGTTTTTATTTCTGAACTTTAAAGATAAACTGCCTTTAAGACACCTTCAGACAAGCAATTCCACTTTAACTTAAACGCTTCCTAAACAGATATTTTTGTTTGGTTTATTGTTTGGTTTTTTTTTTCTGTTCGTTGGGTTCTTTGTTGTTGTTGTTTATTTGTTTTGGTTTTTTTGGGTTTTTTTTGTTTTTCTTTTTTTTTTTCTTTGTAAAAGAAACCATTTTGATAGATCTGAGTTGAGAAGTGTACATATGGTTCTCCTGTCAGATGTGAGGAGCTTCTTACCTCCAACAGGAAAGAGTCAGGAGAAGCAGCTGGTAAAAACAGGGGGCAGTAACCTCCTGGCCCAGAACAGCATGCTTAATTGTCATCCTGTGGTAGA
Organism: Rhabdornis inornatus; assembly: GCA_013397075.1. Lineage (NCBI taxonomy): Eukaryota > Metazoa > Chordata > Aves > Passeriformes > Rhabdornithidae > Rhabdornis > Rhabdornis inornatus. The sequence continues at coordinate 665,954 of VWZS01001010.1, read as the reverse complement.
GATTTCAAAGTGCACATAAATGTAGAAATGGTGTTCTGAGGAAAAAGGAAAGGAAAAAAGGAAATAAGGGATTGGACTTTAACTGGGTATCATGCTAAATGTTCTTTTTTTTTTTTTTTTTTAAATTGTTCTGAGAAATTTGAAAGTGTTGAGTTTGCTTGTTGTATAGATGACTGCAATGCCTGGTTTTGGAAGATTACCCATGTTTCTTTTGAGTCTTCTAATTGTAAAAGTAATAATCCTGTTAGACTTCTTGGATGAGGGATGTGAAAGAACTTCTGTTTTTCAAATATTCCTAAATGGCATGTTATGAACACTGTATAAATTTGTGGAATAGATTTCCAAACAAAATAGCTGGCTGAAGATCATGGCAGTGAATCACAAGACTGATAGAGTTAAATGTAGATCTGTATTGAAAGGGTAGTAATACAAAATACATAGTTGGACTCTTTTCCCCTAGGCTATAACAATTACCTATGAGAGATTTATCTATTAAACCAATAACTATACAAAACTCACAAATGAGAAGCCGTAAAAATCCATTCTGTTTATGTTTACACTACCTAAAAGGAACAAGGGGGAAAGGCTAATGGAATATATATTAAGTACATGCTGAATTGTGTCTTTTTACATTTGATTTCCCTCATAAATGTTTCTTATTAAGTGTTTTAGCTCTACTTTTTCATAAATTAAATATAAGGTAATGGATGCTGCTTTTAATACTTTTTCTACTTTGCTTTGACCACAAACTTAGAAACTCAGAATGAACAGGAGAGGCACAGGAAACTTTGATGCTATCTAGCATATTATCTTTTAGACATTTTTGTCCAAGGGTACAAAACTTGCAGAAGCATTAGTGGTGTAGTGTTAGACATCTTGCATCTAAATTCTTCAAAACCTTTTAAAAAAGGAACATTCAGTGGCTATTTATGCAGAATGTAATATAATTTATAACTAAGTTTTTTCCTAAGAGCTTTGCTTCTGCTGTTGGGATTTTTTGTGCTGCTTAGTACTTCACCTCTGTCCCTAAGCTGCTCAAGCCTTCTTCATATCTGGAGGTCACTTCTCCTGG